>JAODVN010049686.1:0-10459 GCA_025434125.1 Chologaster cornuta
TGACAGTGTAAAACACATTTGATCCACCAGAGGGCGACTTCACTTCATTTTACCATGCGGTGTAAATCAAATCGCTATCACTATCAAATGACCATGTATTTGTCAGATATGGCTTTGTGTAAGTATAAAAAATGTGCTTCTTCTCGAAATGAGCAGTATATGCTGTTTTGCTGTTTGTGGTCCATCCCAGCTAATATAACAGACTTAATTTAATTTGCTACAGTATGCTACTTAAAGTAAATATTTAATAGCTGCTGCATTCACACATGCATAGTACTTGACTAAAACCACAATATAGCTTACTTTATTCACAACGGCGCTTTCAACTGTTAGTTTTTTGGGCTGGTCATTACAGACGCCCCCTTAATGGCCCCGAGCTCTGCAAACGTAGTGTCACTCACGTTCAGTACTCTCAGGTCTCAGGTCTGAGGTGGGAGCAGTAGCCGATATGCGCGGCTTCTCCGATATTTGGCGTTGCTTCCATCATGCTATGCGGTGTGCTCAAACCTTGCGTAAGGTCTCACATTAAGTGTCCGGCGTGTGTATTCTTTATTTCACCCTTCTCGGAGCTGGTCTTACTTCTCTTTTCTGTTCGCGTAGAGGAAGGCAGGATCCCGCATCCTTCTGCCTGAATCGATCACAGCAGCTGATCTACCACTCATAAGCATTCCGTTCGAATGGTGCTGGTTTTCTATGCGTTTGTACGGTAGGCTATAGTTTACACTTGTGGCACTTTGCGCCTTGCAGCCCGAGGATACGAAAAACAGAGGCTACGAAAATGGACTGACGCGACAACTTCTGGACACTTTGGAAGACCAACAGAGAAATCAATGTTACTCTTTCTGTAGATAATACTTCAAAGATAATATCGTGTGGCCTGTAAACATGGAAGAAGATGGGCATCACGAGAATGGCATCCACACCACAAAAGATTCGGACCGACAACAGCGGCTCAGGCTGTGTGTTTTAAATGAAATACTCAACACTGAGAGGGATTACGTCCAAACGTTGCTTTTCCTGCAATCGGTAAGAGTTTAATATAACTTTTGGATATATTTGAAGCTCGAACAAGCTGCCGAAGTTTCTGTCCGCATGTCAGGGCTCCAGTTATTTACAGGCAGCGTGGCAGTCACACACGCACACACTGACAGGTATGTTGCTGGTGGACGGCTTGCTCGGTGCAAAACAATGGTAGACTAGGCTAATAATGCACACTGGGCTTTTGATGTGCGGATGTCAAGCTTCAACTCAAGGTTAGCCTATTGCATTCCGTGCGTATCTATCTCCACTCTATTGTTTTGTTAAAGGTCTCAAAAAGAATAACAGTCAAATATAAAATGTTGTCTTCCCCTTTGTCGCCGGTGCATGAGAGACATTTTACACACACTACATTCTAAAAAATTGTCTCTTGATGTGCTAGGCCTACTTCTGGCAGTGATATTTAGCCTACTTGCACTTATTTTTTGTAGCAAAGACCTCCATTCAATTGCATTACATTTTTAACTCTACTTTCTTGACAATGTCCGGATTATGTTCATGCCCTTTCCATACACACCCGTCGCCACCTGTACGTGACTATTTCGTCACCTCTGTCATTTGTCTTTGTTTAGTCCCTTCCTGCAACGTTGATTTGCATGTGGTTGGCCAAGACACTTGTGATTTGGTTTCTTTCCCTTGAAGTCAATTGTGTCTGTCACTTTCGTACCAATGTATCCCTAGAGGTGGCCATATGCCTACAGTAGTAGACTATAATGCTTCCCAATGTGGTGTCTTCATGTGTTGTTTGCTCAACCACACTTCATTCAGTAGGGTTACTTTGATTCATTGATTCTGTGACGATAAAGCTTGTTTAGATGGTCTTTGTATTGGTAATTAAAGACAGAGATTATCACCTTTCTGGCTGACATCCAGGGGACCTCTTTGCCTGTACCCACCCCCCATTATGACATCATTCAGGATATCTTGCTGTGGCCATACTGGAGAGCATTTACATAGGAAAATGTCTACTGTAACTTTTGATTCTATAGGCTGCTGTACTTTAAAATTGGACCGTCTAATGTAATTGTCATACCTATTTACGTATACTTAATGGTGTGTGTGCTAGATATAACGCTAAAGCACAATGGCCCACTATCTAGTCCTCTGTTAATCCTAGCTCCCCTGCAATTGGAAGGAGCCGGGGCAGGAAGCGGCACATGTACTGATATAGGTTCTTTCCTTGAGCTCCCAAACCACATGCTTATACATCATAATGGTTCTGTGGTATTTGAGCCATAACTTGCTATAGTCTTTCACTCTAAATAGGCTCCAGCTAATAGATAGCCTATAAGTGTGTAGCTTAGCATTGAATCAAAGCACATTAAGCATGACAGCATTATCTCATCCATATAGGCCCTGTGCGCCCTCTGTTATCCTCCCCCACCCAAATAATCCCAGGGTGAAATAGAAAGCCTTATGCTTGTATGTGTGACCTCTCCCCATTGCTTTTTGTTTTTGTCTTATCAGTTTCCAGGCCTGTATTTTTAGCCTGCTATTGTAGCGCTTCCTGATCGATGGGTGAATGATCGCCGTGACACACACACACACACACAACAAAGGCATATCCGGCTTTGGCCTCAACCCTTTACGGGGTGTCACTCATCCATGGCAATTACCAACAAGGTGTGTGTGTGAGAATAGGATTGCGGGATTAATTTTGCTCACCACTATTATCTTGAATCTCTATAAGCCAATTGCTGCTTTCCATAGAATGGTATAAGCCCTTTTATATGACCAAGCTAATCATTCATTTCTGACATTATGGCGTTTTGTTCTTCATTTGAAAAAATGTCATGTTTTTTTTGTTTGGTAATCTGCATTTCGTAATGGCACTGGTCAGCGAGGACTTTCCTAGGTGAGTGCCTTTGTTGATTTAATACCAGCAACAGGACTTTCCCTGTAATGACCCAGCAAATATGGCCAGCAATGAAATGAATGTGGTTAGTGGGACCATAGTCTCTCAATGTTTCTACATTACACTCCTCAGCATTGTTTTCATAAAAAACAAGATTTTTAAGAGTTAGCGTTGGCCAGGTCAGGACCATGTAATAGCAACATCTGGAAATGATGTGCACTCAGGCCACACACAAGTAAGTACACCACAAGGTCAAAAGAATGACCTGAAAGTAATGAGTTAGGCTACTTACAGCAAGTATAATGTATATTAAAAACCCCATGACATGGAACTACCAGGTGTATTTGAGTCGTCTTAATAAATGGGGTTGTGTTCCAGTGTTATCTTTTTTATTTTTTTTTTATTCTTATTTTTTTTGCTCATATAAGCCTGACATTTTCAATATATGAATAACAAAGTGTTCAGCATAAGTACATTGTAAAGACAGGTTGTTTGCCATACATTCTGTTAATTAACATAACTATCTTTTGGCACCAGCTACAGTATCTTCATTTTCTGAACCGTATGAACTATCCACCTTCTCTTTGCATTGAGGGAGTTTTAAACAACCTGTAAGGACGGCATCGAATTGCCGTGTTGAAGAGGTATGGTATATTGTGGACACATGCTCGGTAGAAACTGCAATTTAACTAAACTGACTTAAAGGTGGAGTCAGCTATCCTAGAGATAATTTTTACGTATTTTAACTGTGTTATTCTAACAGAAAACAGGCAAATGTGAAACAGGATAATCTAGGCTAATGCTTATATCTTGTATTATATCAGAAATAGCTGGTACATCTTAAATTGTAATGTTCTACGTGTTTGTGAACCCATAGAACATTGTGTCTGGATGTCATGAATAAACGAAGCCAGAACAGGACAGTGTGCTTGATTATTTAGTACTGAAAAAGTAGCCAGCCTGACCACAATGAAATAGGGACCTAATAGTTGTAGCTACTGTTTTCAGTCAAAACACTTTTACGTCCACAAGTCAATGCCATGGTGAACCACACAAACTGCATTGACGGTGTGTTGTGAAGTGCTGTTAGTAGGGGACGTCCATATATATTATCTCATGCTGTGGACTGCACTTACTTTTTTTTTTCCTTACCCCATATGAAACATTGATTGCTAGTGGCTACACCACCACACAGCACTGATTTAAAATGAGAGTAAAAATAAACGCTTCTATAATGCTGTGAGACAACATTTTCTTGGCGGATTCCCCCCTTACATCTCAGACCTATCATTGTGACCAGTGATTGCACAGCCTGCATAGTAATACAGGACCAGGCTCACTAAACAGGAGGGCAACATGTAAACCCCCCCGCCATATGCCACATCATCACAGTACCTATGAGTTTACTCTCACTGTTTGTCTTGTTTCCCCATTTTGTTTCTGTCTGCAGTGTATCCAGTCCGTAGACCTTTTCTTTACTAGGGGTATAAATATCTCTCCCTCTCTACCACCCCCCTCCCCCCAGGAAAAACACTGATCTCAGAAGGGCAAATGAAAGGGTTTATGGTGTTCCCCCCCCCCCGATCAAGTTACTGTTACACGGCTTTTAACATCTACACTGCTTTTTCGTTTTCAGATGGCATTGGCACACATTTATTGGGGTTTTATTGCTCCATCTCATAACGAACGTAAGCTTCCTATTGTTTTAGTTGTGTGCATTTATAAGATATTTCTTTTCAGTATTAGTCTGCATGAGGAATCTTTGGAATTTAAGTTTGCATGTCTAAACCACAGCACCCAGAGGCATACATGATGTCAATAAACCAAACACTGCAGTTCTTAGTGTTTTGAGACTGCTTTCCGCAATGTGTCAAAATAAGACTGAAGCTAGTATGTGATATGTAGACATTTTGAAATATGTTTGAAAATGATATTCAGGTCCTCTCCCGATCAAGTTGTTACTAAAATATTGTTGGTCTGAATTGTTAGGATGTGAGGTACACACTGAGGGTTGATGGAATTGAATGACATATTTCCAGGCTGGCTGAATCCTCTCAAACCTCTCTATAGTTCTGAGAATAGCCTTATGGGAAATTCAAGGTATGATGGAAGATGGTAAAAGAAGTCACAAACAGCCATATACCTGCTTTATCTCTCTCTGCTGAACACCAGATTCTAATTTGGACTGGAAGTCTTGTTAGCAGCATTATGTGTTTTTATTGTTGTGCAGGGGGACATTTTAATGACTGGAGTAAACACAAGGGCAAAATCACAATACACGTGAATTGCCTTTTCAACAAGCGGATGAACGACACAATCAGTGACCTGGCCTCTGTTGTGAAGAGCCAGGCGAAATGAGGCCACCAATGTCCCCTCTGAGCTCCTGACCCGGACAAAGTGCTTTCTCAGAGAAAGACAATGTGTGCAGTAAACGTTGCCATTGTCATTTTGGGCTGGGACACTTGTGGAAGTCGGGGCTTAGACTCCCAGGAATTCCCAGTTCCCTCCCAGGGGACCTGGCCTCCTGTTTGTTTTGTGAGTAGAGGCAGTAGTCCTGAAACGCTTGTCGAGTTTCTCAAACACCTCCAGATGTGTGCGGTTTTCCGGAGTCAAAGGTCACCTTGTGGCCCAATTGAAAAATGCGGGCCACAAAACGACCAGCCTTCCACCTCCCAGACGATTCCATTGGAGACTGGTGTGATGTAACAAGGAAGGCATGGTTCTAGTTAATTCTGGTTTTAATGTCACTTTTGCAGCTGCATGGAAAAAGCCAGCCAGCAAGTGTTTTGCTACTGGCATAAAGCTGTGTTTGACATTGTGAACATTTGTGGTTCGCCATAAACACATTGGTGGCATTTGGTGCAAAATACTCTATTATTTACATTTTAAAATCTATATTCTAGTTTATACATTGGACAGAGACACTGTCAAAGACCCATCACTTAAGTTATATCTGTGGCATATTGGGTAAATACTAGGAAGAGAAGGATACGTCGAGCAGGTGTTTGCACTGTTCATTTGGATACAGTAATGGGCTGGCTGACAACATAACATTTGAATGAGTGCCATGGGGTTCTCCCTCTCATCTCCCTGTGGTTTCATCACAGCGTAGTGGGGAGCTAATTTAGTTCCTTAGCACTGTTTTCCCTGCGTCTGTGTGACTCTATGGCACTGCTGTAAATGTCTGCCTGGTTTCATGCCAGGTGTGACACATTGTGGTTGGGCACAAGCACATATTTCTTACTCTGATTCATAATGACAGACGCTCTGAGAGCTCACTCAACAGTCTGTGATCTCTGTCTGTCACCGGTGACAACCTCCAGATGGTCTGTCCATTCAGGCTTGCCCTCTCTCTCTCTCGTGCCCCTGGCTGCTGTCACTTATGGCAGGGTCTTGCAAGATAAAGGTCCCTTCTGCTTTTGGGAGAGATCAAATGAAAAGGTGTGCGACGGAGTAAATTAATCTCTTGCTTCCTCTACGGAGCTCAAGCCATCTTGCCGGGTGTACACAACGAGCTAGGGAAGAGAATGTCAGTCCTATAAATCGGCATGCCTAGCCAACAGCTTAAAAAGGTGTGGTTTGCATGGCAATTTGTTAATGCAAAAATATAACCACATGGAACGATTAATGTTTTCCCTATCGCCGAAATGTGTTTAAAATCAGTTGTTTAGCTGAGCTTATCCTGTACAAAGCTATCAGGGTCGCTTAATTGAGTTTCCTATTCATGAAGGAAGGAGAGATTTGGCGTTGCTGTTTGTTTTGCCTGATAAACATTTGTTGCTCAAAGAGGAAGTGTCTTGGCTGGTCCAGGCTGTCTGAGGCTCCCACTGCAGTGCAGGGCTTCCGCCCGGCCCGCGTGATTTGCTGAATGAGCCCTCAACTTTAAAGTCCTGTTTAAAGCGGAAGTGTGTGAGGACAAGATTCAAAGAAGACTTTGTGTCTTGGCGGCCGGCACTGCCAGAAAAGGTTGAGAAAGGATTTGAGGGCGAGGGAACTCTGTGAGTTTGTAGACGGAGCTGTGAGTTACAGCTTCAGAGGGAGAGTCTGCTTTAGTTTGTGACATTGTGTGAACTCCACAGGCCTTTTGTGTCTCTGGCACCAGTCTACAGAGGGTTTCTTCATTTCTTTATTTATTCAGTGTCATGCTATGTTGACCACAATATGGTCTCTATTGTCTCTCTAAAGCTGTCACTGCTCACAAATCAAAAGCAGCACTTGCCAGCCTATTGTGTTTTTAAATTATTATTTAAAAAAATGTATAACACCCTTGTAGGAGTTTAGGTCAGGATATTGGTTCATGGTTTTGGGATACTGACCTAGGAGAATGCATGTACGTATTCAATCCTGTATTTGTTGGAAGTGTTCAGCGAAAACGGCCAATAAAAAGCACTGCCTGTATCTGCTTAGTTTACATCCACATTTAGTTAAAAACCCACTTCCTCCTTTTGCATGTGCACGTCACGTTACATTGTCAGTGTACAGCACGTTTTAATTGTCCGGGTAACACAAGGGAAGTGGGTCAAGGCTGCAGATGTAAAGTAAGCAAACTTGCCAGTCTGGGATCTCTTTTTTTTTTTTTTTTTATGCATCTATTTGTGGACACATTGTAGTGCAATGGACAAAGGCATAGCATTAAAGGTGGAGTCATCAATGCTGGAGAAAGATTGTAGATATTTAGAACAATCAAAACAAAAACAGCTCTCTCCATTACCAAGGGTGTTCCCCTTAGAAACTCTGCTCCTCAAATTGCAAAGTGTGCGTGTGCGTGTGTGTGTGTGCCTTCAGTTTCCCATTTACTTAGCCAGGGCTGTGTATAAACACCAGAGTAGTTCTTCAGTGCGCAGCTGCACACAGAACTGACAGCTAGCAGACCATGAGGAATTTTTTGCTGAGGAGTGTATGAGCTTATATTCGCTGACCACTTTTTTTCAGACGACTGGTTCTAGGTAGATTATGGCCAGAAATTATTTCTAAAAAATGGAAGTCCATAGGCTATTATAATTGCTAAACATATTAGCCCTGATGAAACGGCTTTAAATGTAAAGGGTCTTAACCATACTGCCACACTGTTAACTTCTGTCAGGACTTCAGTTTTTTTTGTTCTCCTTGACCTAGACTAGAGCGACAGAGCGACAGATAGCTGCTCCAAGCGTCCGCAATTCAGTGCTGCAGACGGAGGACAAGCACATTTTCGCTTAAATTTTTTTTTTAAAGGCTGACCTTAACAGAATCATTCTTTGTAGCCTCGCCTCTTTCATTAGTGTCCTTGGATGTTTTGGAAAGTGACTTGTAAATATGATGCATTGTTATAATATTAAGATATGATGGTTGGCTAAATGCCTTCTACAGTATCAGATGTCAGGTCTAAATGTGAGCTACATGCATGAGTCATATCCGTCCTATCCTATGTGGCAATAAATATGCTGCACTGTCTTAATATCCTCTTACTATTCTTTGCGTGGCTTATGATCAATTAAACTGGTATTTAGAAACATGTCTTCACATTTTCACGCTGAGTGAATATGTTTTAACAAACATGACTGGAATGTGTTTATTCCACTTCTACAACATTGTAGTTTTGGCAATTTGTGTTTCCCTGCTCATTTAGATACTTGCTAACTAGTAAACTGTGCTAATGTACAGTTTTCCACATGACTGCATGGAGCTGGAAATAACTAATCGATCTTGTATTTAGCACTGTCAGTCCAGGGCACTTGGATAGTGAATTTACACAGAAGGCTGTACAAGCAAGCACCATGGCAGCAGGCCTTTTCCGGTTGATGCAAACGTTTGAGCCCAGACTAGCAGACCATCTGTATCTTGAAGCGTCACCGTCTGACCCCTCTTCGCTCTACTAGGTCTGTCGGTGAGCCCCACCAACCCACATCTGACCATGTTGGGATTTGGCTGCCTGTCATATATGGGGCTCTGACATGGTTGTTTCCAGCAGTGGTCACTTGTGTTGGAAGTCCTCATGTCATCTGCGGTGATGATCGCTTGCTGTGAACTAGAATAATATTGGTTGTTTGTTTTCACAAAGCAATCTACAGTGTTGCTTTCTTTCAGAGCAGACGTACCCTATTTTCTTGAACGCTGCCCCTGTTTCCTGTGAAAGTACAACATCTGCAGATTTTTTTTGTGTGCTCTATTTGGTGTACATTTTATTTCCTCACTCTGTTGCGTTTAACCACTGCCTTTTGCTGGTGTCAAATAACTTTTGTTGTCTGTTCCGTTTTCACTTCCTGTTTACATGCAGCACGTCAAGAAGGCTTGTGCACTCCGATTTAGTGCTTCAGTATTAAAGGGTATTTTTGTTATTTGGTAACTTTCCAATAAAGCCTTTTATGTAGGACAATTAGAAAGTAATCGGCCAATCAGCATCCAGTCTGATTACTTGAAAGTGGCATAATCACCTAATACATCTGACTGTAATTGGCACTGCCTATACTGTACTATGCGCATATTGCGCAGTGTGTACGAATGGAGGATATTCAGGCCACGTAGCAGAGAGAGTGAACCTTATAAGTCGTCTGAAATCCCAGTCCTCAGGGTTGAAAATGGGTTAGTCAGAAGGATTGCTGCAGCACTTTGTGTTCGATGACTCAACCCTCTGTCACATTTTTGATACGACTGTTTGGAGCAATGAAAATATTTCAACATTATTGCATCCGCCAGGTCTTTAACAATAAAAAATGTTGTCACTGTGCTTCAAGTTTACTTGCACTGCACAATTATAAAAATGTTATAAAAGCTATTGAGGTGTCTGCTGTTTATATAATGGGTTTAGGTCAAAGTTATGTTTTTATTTTCCTTTTCCTGGGTAAACTAATCCTTAGAGCAATGACACATTGATTTGGGAGCGTTACACAGCCAGTACCTGCTGTGCTTAATAGTACAACCTTTAGAATGAATGTTTGTAGCAAGCCATGATTTCTAGACTCCATAGATCATAATGTAAGTTAAATTGCAAGATACTCTTGGTGGTTTAATGGTGTAGGTTGTTCAACTGCACGCATTGGGCACAGTACAAAAATTTACAAGTTAATGCAGTTTTTAGCATCAATTGTGGTATGCCGGGCGATTGCCTCCAACAGCTTGTCAATGAAGTATAGCTTGTAGGCCCACCATAAGTGTATTGCTCTCTAATATGTTTGTCTGCTGTTGCGATGAGATGACCCACTACAATTGTAATAGCGGGTGACATTATGCTAATGCCTGCTTATTGCAGAGGAGAATTTCTGTGTTCAGGAGAGTGTTTAATTAGCCAAGGTTGTTTTACTTTTAATGTGGAGGGAATGGGTGGAGGTACATAATAGCATTGACCAATTATTGATCACCATTGTGCTTGTCTGAGGAAATCGTATAAGAAGTGAAGGAAGCAATGCTGGATTGGTGATTGGTCGTAGTGGGTTAATTCAGCTAGTGATAATGGTCCCAATGTCCCCTGTCAAGAGACCTTGTGTTCACATTGGACAGCTGTTCTGCTGTGAATCTGCCGACATCCAAGATCAACGTCTTGCTAACTCTAATTAACACATTTTAATATGTCGGCAGATCATTGATCTT
>JAODVN010049791.1:0-10458 GCA_025434125.1 Chologaster cornuta
AGAAGAACAAAGAAAATACAAGTATGAGTACATATTAATACAGTGGTAAAAATTAAATGGCGGAACTGCTTTTTGCTTTTTGAAAGCAAAGAAGTTCTAGATGAGGATAAAGCTAGATCAGGCATCTTGCCACATGAAAACAACCTCACTCATGACTAGGGATTCAGATCAGCAAATACATAAATCCCAGATGTAAGATGACTAACAAGTTGTCCATGAAGAGAGAGAGATACAATATTCAGTAGACATTATTTTCGCATTGCAAACATTTTAAAGGGCTTCACATTATCTTGATATTTAATTATTCTTATACCAAAAAGGGAAAAGGAAACGTATAAATGAAACATAACATGAAGCACTTTGGATTAAAATATGAAGTAACAAAAAAAAAAAAAAAACTTTGCCATAAAAAAGGCATATAATGAATGTAAATAGGTTGCTTTGCATACTGTTAAACAAAAATTAGCAAACAATACTTTAAAGGTTTGTATTTTGTGAAATTGTATTGAAGAGGGAGGAAAATAGCACCAGTTTTTTCGGCATCTCTAACCTGAGAAACATTTGTGAGACAACAAAAATGGCTGCCGCATTTCCATCAACCTCCGTTCCTTGTCTGACGACAGCACTTGCCCTGCGTTGACACATTGTGTTAGTCACAGGGATTACAATGGGTGTAATACATTCTTCCAAAACCTCATTAGACCATAGAGGCCCATGCAAGAAGGTGTTTGTCCATTGCTTAATTCTTCTCTTCAACCATCAGTTCAGAAAATATTCCATTTAGTACACCGGCTGTTTGCTAGCGGGCTTGAAACCAGGCCTTAGGCTGTTACACAGGCAGCAATTAAAAATTAACTCCCTCCCCAACTAAATAAAAAAAATGTATGATAATACACATAAAAACACACACGCACACACACACACACACACACACACACATACACACACACACACACAAAAAAGAAAAAGAAGAGGGAGTTGAGTGCCAGTGGCTGCGTCTAAGCCGCACTTTCAAGAGTCTCATGTTCTGGGTCTCTGTTTATGAGTGTTGGGGGATCTGGGGGGGTTTGGGTGCTGGTGAATGGGTCCTGAGAGTTACGCATTGCGGCTGTCTGCTTGGTGGCCGCCGTCTCTGGCTGCCTGTTTCAGGCACACTGGGCAACAGCTGCCCTTTAGCTTGACGGGGCTCTGGCACTTGGCCGGCGGACAGGACTCCACGAAGCATGTAACCTGGGCATCCTGGAGGGCACAGCGAGGAACACAGAGGAGGCTGGTTAGCTTGTGCCTGAGATGTGGATGTAGACCAGCGCCACTGCACTGGCGTTACGCAACAAAATACTCCACAGGCATTGACTATCCATTGTGCTTTTGAGTGATACATTTAATGACCTAATAACATCCATGAGAAAAACTGGTCTGGAAAGGTTTTAAGGGAGAGGAAAGAACTGAGATGAGAGAAATGGAGAACAAATGACAGTGACAAAACCCCTCGGTAGAAACACTAGAAAAGGGAAGGTTAGGAGGCAAAGCAGATAGAGAGTGGCATTTCAAAAAGCACATGTGGCCTCATGGGGCCTGCTAGCAGCAGACATGAACAGAGAGTCCAAAAGATAAACAGTTTGAGGGTCAGAAATCTGACAAACCAGGTTCACAAATGTAATAATCCTAGACATGTACAGTATTTGCTTAAACCGTGCAATTCCACAGCTCTCCAGCAGGGCACCAGAAATAATTATCGGTAGTATGTGTTTTTTAGGTGGAGTTAGTGTTACCTCTGCTAAAAAACTCTGCCTATTGGTTCAATTGATCTGTCAGTCAACTCCTTGTAGCACGGAAGGGCTATTTTGCCATTTTATATTAAATGTATCCAATGGCAGTTAACTGAGTATTCAGAACTAATATTCGAACACTCACCGGAAATAACAACTAGAAATTGAACCCTGAAAAATAATATTCAGGCCAGCCCTACCATTTTCATAATAAAAAACACAAAAGTAAAATACATTCATAAAAATTACAAGTTATATGATTTGTCTAATAAAACATAATGGTTGTGTAGGGACACATACTATGCATTGGCATGTGGTGCAGGGGTCATTTTTCCAGCTCTCCCCATCTGTTCGCTCGCGGCCCTCAGAGTCTGTGCAGTCTGTCTTGCTTAGACGGGCTTCAAGTCTTTTAATCTACACACAAACCATGAAGTCAGGAATTAAGATTTGATAATAACAATGCAGATTTACAATCAACAGCTGTATTTATGATTTATATTATATTTATGAATGCGGTTAAAAGCTCATATGGTATATTATATCAGTAATTTAACTAATGTAAAATTCACATGGTAATGAATACTTTAATGAAAAAGGTTAAGGAAAAATTGGGAAATACCAGTTCCTTCACACAAACACCCATTTCTAGAAAACAACACAGTAATGTAACTGATATAAACATGGCCATATCGTTATATAATTTCTAGCCTTCAAAACAACATGTTAACATGGTCACGGCCATGTCGAGAGGAGAGAGGGCCTCTACGCTTCAAGGACTGACACTATGGCTTTCTCAATGGTTCACTGCCAAATTAAAACATGCCTCATTTATCCTAGCCTAATGCGGAGGTCTTGACCTTGAGTGCCAAGTGATACTTTATAGAGCAGACATTTGTGCTGCAGCCATTTCACTCAGCCATGGCTTGCCGTGGTCAGCCGGGGAAGAAGATGCAATGTTCTCCGGGGCGCCAATACGTCTTAACTACACTGCATGACAAATGAAGGCTTATTTCAATCTTGATTAGGACATTTTGTAAGGGAATAATTCATCTGAGAAATGCAATTAAATTTGTGCTCTCAGCAGCTCCTTCCTTTTTTTTTCTTTTTTTTTACGGCAGATTACATTTAGCTTTGCATCAATTCTCATGACGGCGACTGCGGGCTCTGGTGACTGCACGACTGTAAACGCCATCAATCAATACCTTTGTTCATCATCCCGCTATCCGTCACCGGGGCTTCGCAGAGACTTTCCAGTGATTAACCCATAGCTGTGCGACTGGTGAGCCGACTGAAAAGGAATTGGAGTCAAAGCTGTGTGAATCACCGGAAACTAGCAAGCGGCCAACAGCTGACGGCCGGACGTTGAACGATGGCGGACATCTGCATAAGGCGCACGAGACTGACGGAGCGATTTTAATTCCTGCTGTTCACGGAGGCCCGACACAGCAGATTTGTGTGCAAAGTGTGTGGCTGAGAGGGCACTGCTGCCCAGGGCTAGTCTACACCTATGAGGGTGATGAATTGCAGTCTCGACCTCATTGATCATGTACTGCGCCAGCCCTTCACCGAATGCCATTTTTAAGGCTTCCTTTGATTCCTGGATCTTGGCATGATGGCAGCCAGAGCTGAGGGGAATGCTAATAGAAGTCACAGGTCTGCACTGTACACACAGGTACTGTACGGCACACAGGTACTGTATTTTTGAGGAGGGGGGAGCATGGTGACCCTTACCGTGCGCTCTCGGTCTTCCTGCTCATGCACTGGTGGAGCAGGAGGTAGTCCTGCGGAACACTGTTGGACAGCGGGTTGTGGTGCGAGTGTCGCACCGGCACGTCAAAGGTGAAGAGCACTGGCTGGCTGGAGTGGACGGGAGCAGACGATTTGGCCACGGAGCTCGGGGCATCTGTGCCCCCGGAGCGAGGCATGTGGGACGACCTGCCATCTGGATAATGGACAACGATGAGGGATGAGCATTGTGTATTCAACTGTGTTTTACAACTGTCTTAAACGGTATAGTCAGCTGTTTAAATGAATACACTTTTTGTCAAATTCCCCTAATATCTCCTGACATTTCGCTAGCTTACCATTCTGTACGTGAAAAAACTATCAGGTACTGCTACACAGCCCTGGCGCCATAAATAGGAACATAAAGCATACACCACTCACAACAACAACGCTTGGCTTCACAGTGCGTTTCAATGTGTTGGGCGGAACTTCTGAGGCAGTTTATTTGTATTTCAGCTTGAAGTAGTTTAAAAGGTTAGTATAAAGCTAGTAACCAACATAGCAGCTATGGGGAGCTAAAGAGAAGCTAGGCTAGTAGTCAGATATTTACATCTGATCATGCAATAGCTTCTAGCTAAAGAGAACCATAAGCATGGTAACCGTACTCATTCCTTTTCCTACAGTATGCTTGCCTTTTCTATGTGAATCAATCAAGTCAAAGGGCAATGAAATTCAGTTAAGAGCTTTAAGCCTTAACATGCATGCAGCCTTGTGTTTAGTAGCTTTCAGTTTACCCTCTAAACATAATCAATATGCCTTGAGTCTCATGGGAATAGCAAAACATGCAGCACTCTGGTTGGGAGAGCAGAGGGAAGATGCTGCTTTACTTAAGTGTGTGGTCACCAAAACCCTGATTTGGGTGGAGTGAACCTTTGTAATGGCTAGCGGGAGAACGTTAGATGTTTCTGGAATCCCTCGTGTGTATCAGGGTGCAGAGTTGATAGCCTACGGTGTGTGAAGGCTAGATGAAGGCTAGATGTTCAAAATAAACCAGGCGTGTGGAACCTGCGAGGAACTCGTAGGAGTAGTGGGTGTACAGGCCACCGCTGCATTGACTCACGGCACTGAGCACAACATTGGAAGAGGAAAACCGTCTAACCAGTCATTGTGTGAAACAATAACACAGAATCTGTAGTGTAGTGCTGGCTACAGGCTTTACATGTGCAGGTCTATTATTATTATTGCTAATAATAATAATAATAATAATAATAATAATAATAATAATATATGGCAGCTAGTATGGTTGAACAAATCCAACTGAAGCATCGTCATTTAACTGTACTGAACTTCATTTTGTGGAGACATTGTTTCACTCCCTCCCCCTCCCTTCAGCTTGCCTTAGCCAGAGGAGCTAGCATGAGCCAACCCTTGTGACAAAAGCCCAACACACGTGCGACGTGATATGTGTGGGAGCTGCTGCTGTGCGTGTGCGTGTGCGTGCGTGTGCACCGGAGGAAGAGATGAACTGGAGGGCTGCAGTAAAGCCCGGCTATCTGAATGAGGTCACATCAATGCCTGAGGAAAGAGGCCTCAGTTCTAGGGTCTGCAGCCCAACGGATATGAGCCTACAGTCACTCATGCTACCCCTCCCTCCCGTCTAACCATCCTCCTCAATTACGCCATTGTTCTGAGGCCTCTCGCTTTCCCTAGGCTAGCTAGGAATCACCTCGCAAAAAGCTTTTGGAAAAGCTTTCATCCGCTAGGCCACTGACAGGGTAGATAATATTGATCAGTTGTGGAAGTTGCTCCTCCCACTACACTGTGAAAACAAAAAGCCGCATAGAAATAAAAACATGTCTCAAAAACACCGTTGCTTACTGTAATGCTAAAGGGACGGCCGAAAGCAAGCTTTTACATTATTCTGTCTTACTCTGTCAGTGCTGCCAAGAGTGTGTGGGTCTTGATGACTTCTGAGCTATCAAAGTGCTGTCAGAATGAGAGCGAGATGAGAGGTTGGCCTGGTCTGCTGGGAGAAGAGCCTTCATGGTTCATCGCTGACACTAATGGGTCCAGCAGTCTATGCCGCCACTGGGTGAAATTCCATCAAGACAATGAGACACAAAACTATGAAATACACAATACATTTTTTTTTTTTTAAAGTACACTAAAATCTAAATCAGGCATGATGGTGCCAAAGACACTAAATTCCTCTGCTTTATGTTGAAAACAAAAGAGAAACTGTTAAAAATCCCTTTTGGAAGGGGTGACCATCATGGCTATACTGGGTCAAAGAGCAACTTAGTTCATGAGCAATTTTCCAATTACGTCCTATAATACATCACCTACTGTCTCATCTGCTCTGTGGCCATAATCTAATAGAGGCCGGCTTCTGGTCTCAGGAGGCCAAAATTAGAAACCTTCTGGATATCTAAGGACAAGGACATCTTTGTAGAGTACTCATTTCCTCCCCGTCTGTTCAGATTTAGACAAAAGATATGATAATAAAATATAAAATTAGGTAGGCCTATAAAAATATCACCTAGCTGTACGTACTGTAAGATATTACAATATAAATATACTGTATATTACTACCTTACATTTTGATATTCAATATAAGATTACTATCAGAAGATGATGCGGACAATCTTTCAGTTGGAGTAGGCCTATTTGCCTTTATTACAAAAATGTAATTTTCCTAATGATTGCATAAGAAATTGCATTTTTTTTAGAATAAAAAAATAAAATAAAACATAGCTCTTGGACAGAAGTGAGTGGCACCAGTCCACTTCCAGATATCTTTATGGCTGCAGGGATCCCTTAGTGGTGGAAGGAACCCCACCCATGAGCTGGAGGTCAGAGATCAGCTCAGAGATCAGTCAAGACCACAATGGCCTTGTGTCCTGCTCGAGGTGCCCTTGAGCTAATACCTGCTCCCTCGCTGTGGCCTGTCTGAATCAGAGCAGCATTAAATCACCAACATGGTACTAATAAAAGATTCCCTCTCGCAGCTTACTCCAATGAGATAGATAGGGTATTCACTGTTCAGAACAGACACGTTTGACCTCTGCTGCTTTTAGTGGCTGTCCCGGGGGGAACGGGGGTCCATTTGTGCCTGCAGATGGTGGGGGGGCTGAGTCTGCTGAGACTGACATGACCAGATAATGGAGACGGACAGCAGCAGAGGTGGGTCAAGAAGACCCTTCCTGACCGTGTCGGTGGAACAGGGATGCGAGCAGGCGAGAGCACAGCACAGCGGCAAGCAAAATGGCGTCCTCTGCACGGCTGAAGCATAACTAACAGAGCGTCATGGCCGACCCGTCTCCCTTAGCTTGAGCACAGGAGAATGAAGCAGCATGGTGCAGGGACCAGCAGCCGCTGATCACATTACAGCATCGCGTGAGTGAGCACCGACCAGGACCACACTCACTGCAACATCACTTTGCCTCAGAACGCTGACTGATCAATCCCCTAAAAAGGCATTACCCCATCAGGGCTAATGAATCACAGACGGACTACGATGAAAAGCAGAGACTCCCCATCCAGCCATGTGATCTCATTTTGGCAACACGATCCTGGCGGGAAGATCTGCCGTGTACCGGGGGGATGGAAGAAGGGTGGGGAGACCTCAAAAGTTTGCAAAGGAACAGTGGGTTCATGGTGGCGTATTGTCTTTCAACCTCTCACTAGAAGAGTGAACACCTGGAAAGAGCTTTTGCCTGCAGCCACACCAGGAAAATCAACTCCTGTAACACAGCATGCTTAAAAGAACACTTCCCAAACAGGGAATTAGGCTGATCACGATCAAACAAGCTACAGTACAGGGCCCGCTAACGAGGATACTAATATGTGCCTCATGCAACTGACGACACTGAGGTTCCTCTCTCCAGTCCTTATTAATTAGCAAAGGTTGTAGAAAAGCTTTTGTTCAGCTTCAGCTATACCATGAATAAAATGAACACACTGATCCTAGCAGCGTAACAGGGAAGGAGGAGAGACCGTTATAGTTTCTTAATTCTCCAAGCGAAACATAAGGTATGCTTATATCTTAACATACTGTATGCATATTTGTAAACTGTACTTCCATTCTCTAACCCCATTTTACCCAAATGTAACTTAGCAACATTCTGAGTGCAAGTCCACTACTTTAATATCTAGGTTGGGTGTATTTAATTTCATAAACCTAAGTGCCTTTCTTGAAGGTAAATTATGATAGTGTTGGCAATTTGCCATCAAGACTGGAGCATAAGTGTAAATCTGATCTCAGCCAGACTTCTTACACCTTGCTTGAATTCAAGCTTTGCATTTGTCTTCAACATGAACATATTTGTTTCCATTTTAGAATACAATACTAGTAACTGTTTTAGCTCACTTAGTTAATTGTTATCGCAATTTTGTGATTTATCCAACCAAGTACTGTTATGCAAAGTGCATATAAATGCAACACTTTAATCAAATTGCCAACACTTGCCATAATTTAAGAAAGGCACTTACGTTTATGAAATTAAATAAGCACAACCTAGATATTGAAGCAGTGGACTTTCACTCAGAATGTTGCTAGGTCACATTTGGGTAAAATGTAGTTAGAGCAAAGCAAAACATAACGGTCTCTCATCCTTCCCTGTTACGCTGCTAGGATCGGTGTGTTCATTTGAATCATTGTATAGCAGAAGCTCAACAAAAGCTTTTCAAATACATTTTCTAATTAATAAGGACTGGAGAGAGGAACATCAGTGTCTTCAGTTGCATGAGGCATTTAAAATGTCAAGTCAGCTATTGCAAGCTAATACACATTTTGTTAAATGCAACAAATGTCTCCTCGCATTTCAACATCTTACCATTCGCTATGCGCGTCGATAAAAAACAACCCGTCTACGATACGTTACGATATGTCTACACAGCCCTGGCTCTGTAAATAGGAAAATCTGCAACAGCAACACCACTTTAACAAAAGCCTGAAGTATTATGAGCTAATTTGCCACCTCTGTAATTATAAAGAAATTAAGCATAGAACAAATAAACCATTGAAGTTTATAAACCAAAATGTATTCTAACCTTTTGATTAATTAAAGTAGCCACCTTAGGCATATACAGTGGAGCTGAACACACTCAATTTTTCTACAAGGGAAATTAAATATTCTTTAGAAGGTTCTTCCCAACTCTGTTGCAGAAGTTCCCATACATGTATGGTACTTGTAGGTTTCTTTGCTTTACCTCTTCTGTCCAGTTCATAACAAACCAACTCAATGGGGTTAGGGTCTACGGACTGCGCTGGCCACTCCATGTTTTTAAGCTTACCATCTTGTTCTTCTTTGTAGTAGTTCTGTCATAAATTAAGACTTATGTTTTGTGTCATTATCTTGCTGTAGGATAAACCCCTGACCAACTAGGCGCATAGCCATTTTGGTTCAGGGTGCCTCTCACTCTGTCTGACCCAGGATCCAGCAAAACAGCCCCAGACCACACCGCTTCCTCCTCCATGTTTGACAGTTGATGGTACACCATCCTTTTGCCTAATTGATTGCAGTACACAAATCCTGCACGATGAACCGATTATTTAAAATGTGGATTAATCAGTCTATAACACCGTCTTCCATAGTCTATTGGTGGTGTTTCATGGCTCAGGCAAGCCTATTTTCATTTTACTGATGTCTTAGAAATGGCTTTCTAGCTACATCTCGACCTGTCAAACCTGCAGCTCGAAATCTACTCTTTACAGTTGAAACTGAGACTTGCTTATTCCGACCACAAGCTGTTCTGAAGCTGTTGTCCTGTGAGCTGCCTATCACTCAAGCTGTTGACTCTTAGAAACTTGTCTTCTGCCAGACCCCTTCCTGTCAGAGTTTCCCCCAGTTTCTGAGTGCCTTTTGATGGTGAAGTAGACTGTACTCACACCTTGACTTTCTCTGCAATTTCTCTGTAGGAAAGATCTATATTTTTAAGTGGTATGATGGTCTGTCTCTCTTCCATTGTTAATTGCCTTTTTCTCACCCTTTTTATAGCAACACACTACTTTCTGCAATACAATACTCTTAAAATGCTCGCAAGGGTATGGTACCACAATGTCTTCCAACGCTACTTTTATGCAGACAGTGGGGGTTTTATGGTAAGTAATCAAGACAAGTTGAGAACCCTGTGGGAATTAGTAGCACCTACTTTCAAGGCTTGTAGACATATACTGCTGCATAACAGCTTTAAGTTGTTAACCAATTTCTTGCTCCCTGAAAAATGCATATTTATACAATTCTGAAGCAGTATTTTTCTGTTTTGGTAACCTTACCTTTTTTATTTTTAACCTCTGGCAGTTCACCACTTACCTTTGCATCATTTCAAGCGATTGATTGGACTTGAACACTTTGAATTTCAATGAAAATACTGGAGAAACTAGGGTGAAACTTTTGACCGGTAGTGTGTATTTTTTACATTAAAGTACATATGTACTTAGCTGTTCATAAGGATGGCATTCTCTCTTATTTTCTTTCTTCCTTCAAGGCAGAAATGAGAAAACAAAAAGAAAACAATACAGACATTGTCCCCCTGTACATGGAACTAAACTGCTTCCCTGTACATGAAACAGACAAACAGACAATGCAGAGAAAAACAACGGCAAGGGTACCGTTTCTTACAAGATGGACTAGGACTGCTGATAAATACTCTCTCCCCCCATCTTAGCACAGAGCTCCTCGCCTGGCGCAGTTCAAACAGCCGGAGTGGTGCAGAACAAAGCCCATGATTGACGAGATGATGTTCAATTCATTAGATTGTGTTTAGGGGTGGGTCTGCCTGTGTGCAGACACACAAACCACACACCCCGGCAACTCTTTCTGATAATAACAGCACTTAGACCCATCAGCAGATTGCATGGACTAGGGAAAACATAGAGCCATGTGTGTATCTGTTGTAATAATCAGAGGCACTTCAATTGCAAGTTACTAATGCACAGTACTAGCAAATTACTGTCCATAGT
>JAODVN010049898.1:0-10453 GCA_025434125.1 Chologaster cornuta
ATCATAGATTTCATTTTTATATGACAACCTTTTACAGCAGCCCATGTCTGATTTACAAAAAAACGGGTGTTTTGCCCCCTGGGTATAGTCTTTATTACGTGCCCTCTGTGGTGTTACCTCCTGCTCTAGTCTGCAGAGTTGCACTGTCCTTGGTAACACTGGGAAGAAGTACTTTTGACTTTGAATAATATGCTCCATATGTCCTTCACATGTCCAACAGGTCCAGGCGCAGCACATTGTTTTTGTATCCCCACCATTCTCCTGTCAACATCTATACAGGTGAACCAGCCACCATGGGGGTCTTGTTGACAGCTTTATAGAGGGAGGAACTGGCTGGGTGAAGAAGGTTTCTGCTGAATGGGGTGATTTCATTTGGAAAGACAAACTTTTGCATGTTTGACGCAAGGCTAGCAAGTATAGGCATGGACATCTGTGTGTATTTAGTTTCTGGTACTGTCATATCTCCATGCTTGGGCTCTTAATGCCTCTAATAGAGGTGGGCAGAGATTACTGTAGTGACAGCAGTGTGTTATGTGGAGACAGATGGGTTCTTCTACATTTAGCATTGCAAATGGTCCTCTTTGTCTTAGTGCCTTTCAACATTTTACCCTGAGGTGAGGCAGTGTTCAGTTAATTTCCACAATAATGTAGTTGTGGTGTATGCCAGTAGCTCAGCCTTTCCATAATACCCTTGTTAGAAAATATCCGTGCCCATCAAAACAAGAGCAGACCCATTTTCACCCCCTTATAGGCCAAAGCATACCCCCCCCCCCCCCCCCCCCAAATGGGAACCGCTGACAGAAGGCTCGTTGTTTGATTTAGCTCTACGGGTGACCACCAACAGCGCACCTCTCAGCAGAAACGCAAGGAACATTTTAGTTTCTGATCATTTAGCTTTTTTTTCTTCTTCATCTGTTATTTTTCTCCCTGTCTGGCGTGTGGCCTGATTGTGTTTCTAACAAATCATGAGCAGGTTGCAAGTTGGTGGTAGGTGGGGGTGGGGGCAGCCACCGCTTGGCACCCCCTGGGAGGGGCGCTGACAGGGAGGGGGTAGTTCACAAGGTCAGGTCAGACGATTGTGGGGGTGAGGCAGGAGTGGAACAAAGGGAGGCATGGAGGTCACGGGGGTAAAAGTGAGAGTTTGGATGTGGCTGTCACACTGAGGCGACCCAGAGCCTTCTAACTAGGTGTTTGCCTTGCCATTACCTTCGCCTTGTCTGAAAGGGGCCTCATTCTGACGGGGCAGGCGTGCACAGAGAGACAGGAATCATATGAAGTCAGGCTCATTGAATGTAGCTTGGCTCTTCTGCTGGGTTCACTGGGTACATTGCTGGGTTTGGACCTGGGTACAGTATTGCAGTAGTGTTTGGGTTTAGGGTTCTACTCTGGCTAAACTGTGGTCTGTGTCAGAGCAGCAACAGCCTGCCTGCCCAAGGACAGATGGATGCAGAGATAACAGTGCCCTGAGCACATGCCCATAAAAGCTCTGCCCTTGGTTTTCTCCGTTCCCAACGAAACCCGACCCCATAAAAATATTTTCTCTTCATTAAGCTGTCATCCTCTGAGCTGTGACGCGCTGGCAGAGGGGGAGAGGGGGCTTGTGGGAGGTTACCACCCTAGACACGTTATTTATTTGATGGTTGTCCTGCAGTAATGTGTTGAGAAGGGTGAAAAGGCCTTGGCGTGCCCCAAGTGTTTAAACAGCAGAGGCTTGTGTAACTCTTACCAAACACACATCTTGGACACGTACGCCGGCGGTGGTGTGCACAGAATGACACCATGTTTGAACGTCGTGTCTTTCTCCAGCTAAGGCCAGTTCACAGGGCGAGCGTTGTTTGTATAAGTGCATGTGTGTGTTTGTGTGAGCAGAGTTGTTTACATGTGTCCATCAACAGGACTCCCCAGGCCTTGCCCTCTGGTCTGGTGTGTATGTGTGATTAAGAGAGAATGCGTTGTGGCATAGAGATGCTGGGATCAGGGGGTTTATTGATCTTTGAGTGGGACAGGCTGGATGTGAGCTGAGGCCAGTGGCTGACTTGGGCTGTCCCAGGTTTGGCCTGCCTCGACACGGGTCACAATGTGTGTGTGTGCGTGTGTGTGTGTGTGATTACGATACATTCACAACAATCTTAATGAAACATAATCGTATTCTCAAAGCCTTGTCAGAGTCAGTGCTGTTGGAAGGATAAATAAGAATAGCCTTTTTAAATGTGGATGAACTAACATTAACATTTAGGTCTAGGTGCACTAAAGCTGACCTTGTATGTCATGTTACTTACAGTATTATTCTTGTTTAATGTCTGATTTCCCGTTTAGAATTGAATCCAGCCACTACCAACAGAGCTGTAGCAGAGGGGAGGATTCTTGTGATGTTGTTAGTTGCGACCGCTTTCGTCATATATACGAAAGTTGATCTGATGGATGTGGGTTAGGGTGTTGTTCCTTAGGAAACAAGAAACAGACACCTCTATGAGGTAAACAGAAGTGTCTCGTCAGTTCTGGCATGCTCGCTTTTTCACATAAAATTTGTAATATTTTGTGACATTATTTCAGTTTCTGGCAGATAAAAAAAAAATTTGCAAATTGCCTTGTCACCATTTTCTTTCTGAAAATGAGGCCACACTTTTGACCAATTAGCGAGGTCCATCTTTCACACTGTCAAGGTAAATGCATGCTAGGTTCTGAAAAATACACTGCAGCGATGATGCGTACAGCATGATAGGCAGATGGCTACGAATCAGCTAAAGCTCTTTCTAATAACTAAATCGCATTTTGGAACAGACTAGCAGAACCAAAATTGTATGTATTTTAAGGGTAACCAATTCTGGGTCGATTCGGTTCCAACTTGGAAACGAGTTTTGGCAATTAACCCGAGTCCTCTGCAGACTATACCCAATGGGAGCTGTTATACAGGGACACCTTGACAAGCTGGAAGACTGGGTGAGGCTTAATGAGAGATGGGGACAGGAAATTGGCAGCAGATGTGAGGTGCTGGGGGGGGGTCTCCTCTTCCCAAAACACCAGGGCACTTATTCGACATCTCCCAGAATGTTCCCTACCTGCGGAGGAGAGGTGGTGGCCTCTTGTACGCTTGCTACAGGTCTGTGTGAGCTAAAGCAGGACATGTGTGCTGGCCAAACCCACGATCACTGACCTCTGCTTTGTGTGACTGGAGGCTGTCCGCACTGCCGCATACCAAAGCTATGTGTCCACTCTGGTCCTATGCGCCTGCTGGAACACACTGTAGCCGTGGAGATGAGGTAGAAGGCAATATGGGTGTTGGTTTTCATGAGGATTCCTTGTACGCAGTGAAGCACACATTTGTCTGTTTAATTGCCTTTCACATAAATTCTAGATATGGGCCTGGGGCATTGGGGCACCCCAGGATGCAAAAAATAGTGTAAAGGGTTTGTGTTTAGGGAGGGGGTGACAGTTTTGTATTTAAAGCTTGGAGTTGCTAATAAAGGTCCCAGCTACAGTATCTCTGTAATGTGTGTGTCTACCTAGGCCAGACAATGATGGGAGATTTGCAGTGTTGTGTAACTGTATGTTAAGTGGTGGAGAGGAGGTTTATTTGCCTTTTACAATTGGGATTGTGTAATTGTTTACACTGTGCATGTCATTATTCAAATTAGATTTTCTTTTCTAATTAGCTGAATTGAATTGACCCATGGCAGAAAACAGTCCTGTACAGTCCGTATTTTCAGGGCAAAACAGTAGTTTTTAAAGGTGTTAAATATTAATATAGCAACAAACCATTGTTTTCTATGCAAATATGTAGGTGGAGTAATGGGCACATCATTACATTACACGCCCTCTGTGTATGTGTTGTAATATGAGCTTCTCTGGTCCGGCCACGCATGCGTGTTACTGCGTGTCAGTGTGTGTGTGCGTGTATTCTGGTCTGAAATGCTGGTGCTCTAGTATGACATTTAGTGGCAGAAATTCGTATAGGTACACTCCTAATTTGTATTTCCCCTTTTGTTGAAACCAGTGTTGCACTGAACAGATAAACCTCTGACCCCTCTGGGTTGGCTGTCAGCTCATCTTTTTATCAGTTCATTTCAAATTGCATCTCTGACAGTAAATTCTGGCCTTGTCTGTTCCTCTACTCCTCTTACCTACATGTCTGAGGTCAGCCTAAGCCTGTTTTGTCAACGTTTGTCATTTTTCCCTGCTCATCATTCCTGCTTTGTGTCTATGTGTCTATGTCAGTCCTGGTATAGAGCGGTGGTAGACGGGGCAGATCGTGATGTTATTTAGCCTCAAAGAAATATGAGGTGCCATGAGCCCTTCTGCTTGGAGGCTGAAGCTGAACACATTCTCTCACACACACGTACTTACTCGCTCACGTGCGTGTTTACGTGCGCACAGCTACTCATCTGCCATGCTTCCTGTCTGCGCACGTACTCTTGCGCTATCACATCCCGCTCTCGGACTCCCTCCCACTGCTGAGCTAGCAGCCACTCTACCCTGTTGATTTATAGGAACAGGCCACCTCTCCCCAAAGCCCTCGTGCCGTTGCACTCCAGGGTTCCAGGAAGCCAGCGCTGTTCTCTGTGCTGAACCATCGCTGACCCGTGCAGCTGCAGGGGAAACGGGGACAGCCAATGCAGGTGAACAGCAGCTGACTCATCAGCTGGGCAGCCTGGAGGGGAGCAAGCGACCATGGAAGAGGGAGAATGTGGAATAGTATGAGACGGCTTGGGCCTGGTGAGCTCAGCTCTCCCTTCTAGTCCGGAGCAGCCAGCCAAACTCCCCTCGTAATCCTCCCTCTCTCTGTCTCTCTTTGTTCCTTTGATCTCTCTTCTCCCCAGACCGCTAATAACGGCGTCTTCTCATAGTCCTAGTCACTTTTGCCTTTCTTCTTTCCATCCCTGGCTCTCTGGGAGGGAATGGACGAGCTGTGCAGGAGCCATGACCTGCCAGCATGTCTTACTGTGGCTGTGCAGACTCCTCTGTCCAGTGGAGGCCAACGCCTTCAGCGTTGCAGATGAAGCACAAAATGTCTGCACGCCGTCTGACCTCCGCACTGAACGTATAGACTGTCAGGAGGCATGTAGCCTCAACAAATCACACACAACAAGCCATGTAGACGTAGACACACATGACTGGACCTGGTCATGGTAGAAAAGCTTTATGTCATGTACTGCTCCTCCCACCCCTGTCCTCTGTCATCCATGCAATATAGGGGTACACTGATACTAGTGTGGGTGTGTTAATTGCATCTGCATGGGTTTTGCCATGGTGATGACGGCCTCCATAGTGATGAGGTGGAGTGTGAGAGTGAGAACGCTGACAGTCGAGCCATGTTGTGTGTGTCAAGCTGCGCTGTTGACAGCTGCAGAATGCTCTGGGTTGGTCTGGACATGCGTGCGTGCACACACACACAGGTCAGTGTGTGTCATTGTGGATACAGGTCCACACCATTCCTCCTTGTTCATGAGTCACTTTGCAGAAGTACTTGGAGCCTAAGTCAACTTGGGTCCAGCCTAAGACCATCTCCGGTCTGGAGACACAGGTCTCAAGTCTGAATGGAGGGGCTTCGTAAGCTGTCATCCCCGGTGATGTATGTTGATGACAGAAACATGCTTTGTCTTCTATGTAAAATCAATGTTAAACTATTGCTAGCTCACTAAATGTGGCAAAGACAAGAGGGATAGTGGCTGGATGTGAAAAGTAGAAAAGTGTGTGACTGCAGGCATTTACACTAACTGTAATATGCTTAAAATCTAAAATCTATAAATATATCAATGTATTTATGATATGCCTTTGAAATGTAATTTACATTACGTCTGGACCATGCTGAATGTTTTAAAGTTTGAATGAAGTCAAGTCCTTGTCTTAAGGGGTTGGCTTCTAGTTTAAATGTTGAAAAACAGGTAAATTCTGAACAAATATGTCCAGTCCCACTGTAATATCTGAAGTAAAATGCATAATTATGTTGAACTTTTTCAGTGGAATATTCGTTTGAAAACAGGATAAAAGCTAATGCAATGCTTCCAGTTCCTTTCATGCAGTCTGTCTCTTCACTTTTTCCATAACTTGAATTGGTGTGAAAATGAAGGACAGACCTTTCAATGGGTCATAAGGGAGGGAGAGTAATGCTTCAGACCTCTGAGGACCACACCCTGAGGAGAACCTTCTCCCCACCTAATCTCACTGTTATTCATGTTTCACAGCTTGACCGCTATGTTGTGGAAGCACACTGCATGCTTCCACTATTAGGACTTTGCTCTGCATTTAATGAACTCTCCAAAACGACAGCTAACAGCCAGCAGAAACTCAACACAATGTAACAGTTGCAATATGGCGAAACAACAACCAACAGAAAACAACACATGCCCTACCTCATAATAATCCTCACACTGCCACGCAGTGCCGAACTTCCATCAATGCATAGTCAATACCATCAACACATTTGAAGTCTTAATATTCCAGTACCATCAAGCAACAGATATTGTTAACTGTCATTATTATTGTTAACATTTCCCTTGCATTCATTTTCTATAGCCAACAGCCAACAGATTCCCTTTGACTGAGTCACAAAGCTAAAATAACAGCAATGATTTCACACACCACGCCATCTTTTGAGTGATCGGTGCTACTACACACAAAAAAGGTTTTCATACCTCACACAACAAAACATACATTAAAGATGATGTTTGACTTATCTGAATGGCAGATCATGTTTATATATACAGTATATTGATGATATGATAATATTGTTATTGTTAATTATTTTGCCCACGATAATGTCTGGTGAAAATCTGATGTTTTACATACACCTCTAGTTTGAAACCCAGCCACTGTTACAATTTTTTTTTTTTTTTATATATATCTCTGAAACTCTGGGAACCTCAGTGTTGACCGCACTGCTCTCTACCCCTCCCCTACACATAGTGACCTGTCACTGTGCACTCGCGCTGTTCTGTAACACAACTGAGGAGTCTAGCTTTGAATATGGTGGATTGTTTTCTATTAGCCCAGTGTGTTGTGGATGTCAGCCCAACAGCACACACATTCTAGCCATGATATAATTCACGCAGTTAGCTGAAAACCTTGCCTGAACAAAGGTCCTGGTTCTATCATTCTGGTCACACATGCTGTTGTCATTATTTCATGACATCAAAGTGCATCGCTAGCAACCTCCTTCCTGACTCATTTGGTGTTATCCTTCTGTCTTACTTTAAGTTGTTACATAGCCTCGGTTTGTGAATGCGTGCATACACAGTACACACAGATGTTTAACTGTGCAATAGAATATTCTAACTAATGGGGACATTACTTAGGAAAATTCTAGCAAATTAAAACAAATGTATAGCTAATCGCTTCAGCCTGAACTACAGTGACCCAACTTCCTAGTACCATGAGATATTATGGCCTGACTAAATCAAAGCTCTCCCAGCATTCCCTGTTGGGTTGCAGACCTCTAGAGTGTGTGTGTGTGTGTGTGTGTGTGTGAGGGAGAGATGTTTGTTTACAGTTATCTCTACCGCTTGTGTTCTGTTATGAGTCTTGTGATTGAGAGCAGGACCTGCTCTTTCCCCTTGTCACACTAAACAGGCCATCTGAATCCAGGCCTCAGCCGTGATCCTGACCAGCATCTGGTCTGCTCGCTGGCCAGCCTGCTCACTGGTCTGTGGCTGACGATATAGCATCACTCTCCTCTCTCTGTCTGATTTCAGGGGCAGTACCAGCCTGCAGAGCTGCTGTGCCCAGAGACCTACGCCTGGGTGCCCATCCAGCGATGTGTGCCCTACCTGGAGCATGCCCGCTATGCCCGCTTCAACCAGGACCCTAAAGCAGGTACAGCCATAGTGTGGTCCCCTGCAGACTGTGTTCTGGCCTGTTGGGGCTACCGGTTGTGTTGGTGATGTGTGGTCATCCCTGATAAGGATACAAGGCTGACCCAGGGTCCACCAGCTAAACCTCCCCCACTCCACTGTGTTCTGCAGTGGGGTCAGCCTAACACACGAAGAGTCACGCTGTCATTTGAATCATGATATCAAATGAGACCAGCAGACGCCAGTTGCCTGGAACAGAGGAGAGAGGGAGGGTGTAATGGGTGCTTGTGTGTGCATGCTTTATTTCAGTTTCTTATCAGTTAATCTCAGTTGACTCTGCACTTGTGTGCTCAGGGGACTTGGTGCAATGCTGCAAGGGAATTAGCTTTTGAACACTACCACCACTTATCCTTGAGAGAGAGAGAGACCTGCATGTGTGACTGTATTGTGATGCACTGTAACTTTAGTGGTTAACTGTAAACATGTTTGGGTCAGAGGGGCTTCCAGTGTCACTCGTCTACATGAACCCGTAGAGTAGACACCAGGGAGCAGAAGTGTGCGTGTGTACGTGGGGTGTATGAGAGACATGAGAGGAGTTAGAGATGCCTGAGTGGAGCAACGTGTCTGTATGGAGGGAGGGTTCTGGCACGCCCACAGAGCGATAGAAGGAGACAGGAGCTAGCGATGAGGGCAGTTGTTGTGACATCAAGGTTTCTCTAGCGCTGGCTAGTAAACGATGGGAGGCGGAGGGGTGAATTGGAGGTGGAGATGAAAAGAGAGAAAAAGACAGCGGTGTGTTATTCTGTCAGCGTGAGGTCATTGTTGGACCTGATTGTAGGCAGGGAGGTGGAAACACACACCCACACACACACACACACACCCTGCAGACTGCACTACGGAAAAAGCTGCTGTCCCTGTACTTTGCTCTCCTCTGTTCCCTCTTTCTATTTAGGGAGGATCTAATTGTTTGGCACACAGCCTGTTCGTAAGGCACACAATGTAACCATGTACAGTCTAGGACCTATGACAATATGACTCAAGTCATTTGTATTTCTCTTCTAGTCAAACCTTTGTTGGTCCAGCAGCACTTTGGGTATTTAAAGGACAGTTAGAGGGCATTTACGACACGGTCATTTACAGCATGGCTATTAACAGCTCAGCCCGTGGGGGGCTTGTCGAGCATTGACCTTGCAGTAGGCACCCTTGGTAACGACAAGATGGCGGTCTCAGGCTTCACAGTCAGCTCTGGACTGTTGTCTTTGGACAGTCTGAGACATTATTTCAGGCCCCGTTCCGTGCTGGATGCCAGTGACGGTACTCTTCAGCGCTGGTTCATGCGAGGCTGTGGCCAGGTTCAGACAGGAGGGGGGTTGCTGTGTTACTGGAGAGAGAGAGACACACACACACGACCGCAATCATATAGACATATAAGACATATAAAGCTGTGCTCTGGTTTGTAATGAATGCAGATACTTCTCTCCTGTAGAAAAGAACATGTCTCCTGACGTGACCCATATAAAATCATAGCAGGCCTGCTGTAGGGCTCTGACCTAACCTCGGTCTGGGTGAGGGGCAGAATGCTGGGTTAACTACACTCATCTTAATGAGGTGTGAGCGCAGCGCTAATTTGTTTCTAGTTTACAGAGCCCTGTCCGGCACAGGCCTGCTTGCTCTGAAGTCTGTTCCTCTTGGTGACATTATTCACTGTCTATCACACGTACTGTACGTTTGTCTGACAGGGTAGTAGGGGCAATGCTACCTTAGCAGGACAAACACTTGTGTGTGACACAAGTGTTTGTCCCAAGCACCCAAGACCCCTGCCTGCTCCTCCATATCAGCGTCCTCCTCCTCTTTATCTGTGTGTCTCCATAAGCCCTGCTGTCTCCACTCCTTAGCTTGGACACATAGGGACGTCATTCCTCTCTCCAGTCTCCCAGTCAGAGACCAAGAGACAGGCGAGCGGTGGAAGTGGTTGGCTGTGAAATCTGTGTGCCTGAAGTGTAAACACTTCAGGCATCATGAATCAGTAGCACTCAGGCTAGAGCACAAGTGCTCTCTCCTCATCTTAACCATGAAGACGCTTCTATAAATACTGTGATGGATTATTGTGTCCTTCAGCCCCTCTGGTGAAGTGCAGGGTCAGCTATAGGACCTACTCTGATGAAGGCACACAGCATTGTGATGGGTCAGCCCACTACACCATCCAGGCCCCCTGACGTGCCCACAGGGAGCGCTCAACCTCCATAAGCCAGCCTCATGGACGCTACGGGACACAGGAGTACGCTGGCCTTCCAGGCCCCTCCAGTCTCATATGACCCCTGAACGCAGAGGGCCGTGACCTCAGGGCTTGTGTGTCACTGGACATCCGGTGGGCCCTCGGCAAGGGGGGTAAATGCTAAGTGTTTATTGGAAGAGCGGATGTTTGGATTGTCTCTGAAGAGGGAGGTCGACCCAGGGTTTCTCTCCAGGCTCTGCGCAGTGTCACTGTAGATCAGGGGTGGGACATTATTTTCACTTGGGGGCCACATTAAAACTGTCAGAGAACTTCGCGGACCACATTACTTTGTTAACCAACATGCTAAAACATTTAAAAATAAGAAACAAAACCGCTAACTTTGTTAACTTGCATATTTATGCTAGGCTATGCCTATGCAACACAATTTTCA
>JAODVN010050004.1:0-10450 GCA_025434125.1 Chologaster cornuta
AACAATGTTAATACAATATAAGACAGGTCCGTATATTGCATACCAGTTTGATAAAAACAAAAAAAACGTATACCCTCTTAGAAATGTTTAAACTTACTTGAATTTAATTGCAAGCACAAGATGTAGGCTGCATAATGTATTTTACAGTCAGAAAAAATCCCATAGAGCTATTATATATCCAGTGGAATATTTGCAGGATTGTTTTTTCTTTTTGTTTGTTTAAATGCCTTCATTTACTACCATGGCAGCCACCTGGAACAGGCATTGCTATGGGTTTGGTGATTGTCTCACCTCGGAGCCAACGGAGAAAGTAGTGGTCATGTTGGGCTGGAAGGTCTGCCAATATATCTTGAACTCTTGCACGGAACTGGACAGTAGTAGTATAAAATATAATATCAAATGACCAGTAGCCTAGGATTGCCGTATAGGCCAACGATAGGAATAGGCAATCATATGATACACAATGCTGAAGCTGGTCTTGTTCATACAGACCTCGGTTAAGATATCTTCCTGCTTAGGGCTGAGTTCTCCCACTCGTCCGCTCATGTCGCATCAGTTATAGTACTACTGACAGGTGCAACGAACTATTGAAATAATATACTTTACCCTGTGAACGCGTGGACACGCCCCATCCTGTGACGCGCGTTCAAGTTCAGTCATCAGCCGACCACTGATAAGACTATATCAGGGGTGTACTGGGTCTTCTTCTTCACGATAAAATACCATTCCTTTTCCATCTTTTCTCTGGTGGTTTAGGTTTAGTAGTAAATACAGCAAAGAGGAACCAACCAAAATACTTTACATAAAATGCATTTTATTCTTTAAATAGGCTGCTTTAGAAATATTCGGGTGTTAAATATATCCAATGCAAAGACCCAGGCAACAGGTTCACCAAGTAAAGCTGGTGTTCATGAATAAATACATGATTTACACAAACAATAGCCTACCTTAAACAATTGTTATAACGCATACAAATAATATACATAATTTGACAATGGAAAGTAGTTTTAATCGCCCCATTGAGAAACTAATTTCCCCAATGTGTTTTTTGAAAAAAAAGAAGGTTGTAGGAAAGTATTCCAGGACCTGATCAATTTAGCTACAACTGAAAGTCCACAAACATTTCAGTATTCCATTTGACCCAGATTTATCTGAACAAAAGTCATCAATGATGCATAGCCTATTGGCTAGTCTAGTGTTGACCTCCCCATTCACTTACTGCACAGATAAGGCAGCACGCCAAACACCCTTAAAAGTGGCCCTGTATCATTTCTATATTCTCATATTTACCATCCATCTATACCCTGACCCTATATCAAATACCGTATATTAATTAACGTGATGGTGGGAACTGATGACGTGAATAGCAGTAAAAATATATGTTGGTGTTTACTTAATGTTGACTGCATTTCCCAGATCAAACTCATTAAATAAGGTGGAAACTGTATTCCTGACAGATGCCCCGACTAAATGCATCATACATTGATTTGGTTAACAGTCACCACCATTGATGACAATGTTGAAATTAAAATGCATTATATTTAGTAATAACACATTATTGGGAGCAAACATACATTTAGTACATGTTTAAATGCGTTTACATGAGTCAGAGTATTAGTGCTATATGGGCCTACATGTTTGTGGGAAAATGGAGCTGGAAACCATAATCAAATCATTTAAGAGCAAATATTCTTAAACTAAATAGACTTGTAAAAAGCAGTATGCATTACAAGTGTACACTCATTAGTTGATAGCTATAACTATTATTGTATACAATGACATTGATTTAATTATCACTGTGCAAGAACGAGAATAACTGCTTTGCTAAAGCTGTTGGCTGTTGTGTAAAGCAGATTATCATTATCCTTTAACATACTTTCTTTCCCGATTAATTCAATCACATTTACACAGTTATGAAATACATTATTGGATTAGGGTGATTTTATGTCCTGAAATATGTCATCTATAATTACATCTCTACTTTATACAAGCTACATTTTCACCAAGCAGAACAAGATCTTGACACGCTTAGTGTAGCAAGATATTGTTTTTCTAAAATGCTCCTCACTTCCTATAAAAAATATTTTTTCAATTCGATAAAACCTTTAAACCAGCTTTTCAGAAAAATATGTTTTTAATATAAAAAAAGATCTTAATAAATCGTATATATATATCTTAAACATGGACAAAGCAGATAGATATTTTCCTTTACCCTTGCTTAAAATACTTAACATTTGACAAACTATAAAGACTGCACTTTGCCCTTCAACTGGAAATACCTCACCCAGAAAGACAAGTGTTCCTCAACATGCAGTCTTGGACTAACATTCTGTACTTAAGTAAAAACCATTTACTTTACATTGCTTCTTCATATCTGTCCCATCGCAAACACGTTTCATGTTTAATACTATTAATTATGCAATGAAAAAAGAATACAGTGAAGATGGATTAAATATATTTTAAACACAAGAGACTATTCCTTCTCCAATTCCCGCTTCACTACCTCACATGGCATCTATAATGTCTGATCAGGAGCATTGGCTGAGTAAACCTAGAGGGTTCAGCAAAGAATAATTACCAGTTCAAATGCAATCTCAGCCATTATAAGAATGCTAGATACTGTATTCCCCCAGCAGTAGTCATTTAACAGTGATACAATGTTTTCAATTCTTTGATTTAAGTATTAGTGAGAGATTGCTGGTATCCAGAAAGCGTCTGCTGCTTGCCTATAAAACCGAACAGGCTTTCATAGTGGAAAAACCTATAAAGTCACCAAGAGAACAGGTGCAATCTCTTAATGACCAGCCAGATAGGCTGCAAACACAACCGCAATTAATTTAAGAAGACATAGATAATGTTAAGAACCTCATTGACTGGTTAGATGCATACTGTAGTGGGGTTAATAGGCAAACTGTTTAAATCTGGTGGCTGGTGTTAATTTCTTCTAATGGGTGGTGCATCTGTTTAAATGGTTTGGTAGAATAGCACCCAATCAAAGTACTGTATATGTATCATCCCACAGGCACTGAAAACAGCTATCAGCAATGTTATTTGCTTTAATATAATTCAGAATTGTATTCACTGCTACTGTAAAAGTATAATAAATAACATTCAGAGACATCAGGTATGTCAACAGAAAGTCTGTGTGAAACATTCACTAAGATGTTTCATGCTGATAAGTCAGCACGGAAAGGCAAAATATTGGAAAATGTTAGAATGTCCTTTTTTTTCATTTGGTCATTTTGCTGCCATCTTTTTTGTTTTGTTTTGTTTGTTTTTTTCCATATTTAAATGTTTGGCTTCAGGGTATTAAAGCAGCTTTGGTGAACATGAAACGTACAGTCATGAGATGTCACATTTACATTTCTCTGAAGCCCTAGCAGGGGACAAACACACAGACATGCCCAGCTGCCCACTATCTCCACTTTCCACTTATGTGACTGGATGCCATGTCCCGCCAGTCATTAGTGTGTGTGTGTGTGTGTGTGTGTGTGTGTGTGTGTGTGAGACAGTCCTCCCAGAACCAACCACTCCGTGTGTGTCAAAGTTGTGTTTCTCTCCCCCACAGTTAGATAGCCTGTGTGATGTAAAAGGTGAACTCCATGTCCATGGCGGTCTGCGGCACGCTGGCACAGCCCCCGTGGATGACTGGGATCAGGGCGCTGTCCAGCTCATTCATGTAGCGCTGGGGGAGGAGCTTGCTCCTGGAGCCTGCCTGGTACTCCACCTGAGACACGGAGACACCATCCAGCTAAACCACACACACATTACATGCAGAAGATGCTAGAAAACCTTTTAACGCATCACTGACACATATTTAGTAACACCCTGGGTGGCTTTATCAGTTCAATTGTAGCAGTAGGGGAGAATGCAGGTAATTGGAACATCGTGGAAATGTGAGACATTCATATATTCTAGATTCATCACACTGAAATATTTCAAGTTTTTTTTTTTTTTCGGTTTTACCTCGAAGGCTACGGCTTGCAGCTTATGTCACTCAACATATAAACGAATGGGAATATATTTGTCACAAATATAAAGCAGAGCTGCGTCATAGTAACGCGACTTTGAAGTGAGGCAGCTACAGGGTTCCCTATGATGTGCACTCATGTGCGCCGTTACCATGTCGGCCTGTGTGGACACCCTGAGGGCCAGGGAGTTGATGCCTGCGCAGGTGAGCACTGCCAGGTGAGGGACCAGAGCGCTGCAGGCAGCCAGAGCCATCTCCCTCTGGAACACGCCACAAGACTGCAGCACCGTTGCCAGGCAACTGTCGGGACTCTTCAACTGGTAGAATACCTGCGGTGAAAGACATTAAAAGCTCACACACACGCGTGCACACACTTAGGAGCGTGGGGGACATCAGGGTAACTGACCTCAGTGCATCTTATGTTGCGGCCTTCGCACTCAAACTCCGTGTCCTGCTGCACTCGCACGCTGTGGACGCCCTCTAGTGGTCGCCCATCAACCTGACTGATTACGCTGCATTCAAGAATACGGCGTAAGAGACTGGGGTCAAATTATTCAAACGGGATATAAAACATGATATAACTTTGGGGGTTGGGCGTGATGTTGTCATGATTTATATTTTTCAAATATCTTTATATTATTTTTTAGTGCCACATTTTCTCAATTGGGTTTATGGTTATTTCTTCATTTGTCTTGCCATTTTTTTGCACATCTGTGCAGCAAATATAATATCATGTGTGCATGAGACATGTGCATGCGTGTGCGTGCGTGCGTGCGCGTGTCTGCTCGTACCCTGTGTTGACAGGCACGCACCAGTCCACCCAGCGGACAGTGACGTTTTCTCGCAGCTCCCCTCCGTCACTCTTGCCACAGGGTATGTGGAAGTCTGTCTGCTCCCTCAGAGCAGTGCGCAGAGACTCCATGGTCTCGGGGGGGATCTGTAGCATCAACCCATCTGGTGTACCACGACAACCACACACACACGGTCAGACGCGTTCCACAGGAACTACTGCACAGTATTATGTAGCTGAGCAAATAATCACCGAAAGACGTCACTTGAAAAGAATGTACACAAACCGTAACTTCATTTTAGTACACAGCACTATTTACTTATAGGTATTCAAATGATAAGAACATATGTGTATTGTTTTAAATTTATTTTAAGAAGATAGAAGTTTAGATATTGACTGTGTGTCTGATTACGCGGCAGGCGGTTATCTCCTCAGCTGCAGAATGCAATTGAGGGCCGGCACAACATGTCTGCACCTTGGACCTTACCCTCAACAATGCTGGACTTGGCAATGAAACCCGAAGAGGCTTTAAGAGCTCCGTTGAACACCACAAAACTGGCTCCAGTCACTGCAACCGAAGACAAGAGTACGCGGTCAACTAACGTACTGTTAAGAGGCTATACACAAAGACGTTGGGCGCGAGGAGCTATTACACATGTTACTAGTGACCTGTGCGTGTCTTGCCAGGCATGCTGTTGGCCTGAGTCTGGTAGACGCCCTCTTCGTTCTGGAAGCACACCAAGTGGGAGTCGGCTTCTGTGCTGAAGCTGGCTCCAACACTGATAACGTGCTCATTAGAGGCATTCACCACCTTCAGCATCTACACAGCACAGAAACACACAACTAATCTCTTATAATCATCGGTTACAGGACGTATATATATATCCATCCATCACGGGGGCAGCAGCTCCAGCAGTGCCTTCCGGCTCAGCTCTTTTTGTCACAACGGTGTGGTAAAGTGATCGTAATCCCACTCCCGCTGCCTGCCAAACTCCTTCACTTGGGGTAAGGACTCAATCCCTACCCGGAGTAGGCACTCCATTAGAACCATGGCCTCAGATTTAGGTTAAGATGAAGTATTTAGAGACATGATATATATATATATATATAAACCTGTGTCTTGGCCAGTGTGTCTTACCTCATTGAACCTGCTCTTGGGAATGTCGATGTAGCTGTGGCCCATCTCCATGTGTATCCTGAGGCCTTCCACTACTGATAGACTGTACTGGTAGTTCCTCAGGTCCTGTGGACAAGCAGCTTATCAAGATTTGATACAAGGGATTCAATATATCACACCTGTGCAGTAGGTCCTGACTGAAGAGATCCATGCGTGTGTATTTGGTCACTGTAACATTTGAGAATGCTTAACAAAAGTTAAGATAGGTATATTAAAAGTACCACAGCTGCTAAAGTGACAAAAGCACACTTCAAGTGCAACAGTCTTCTGTGGACCCTGTATTAGACATGTTCAAAAGCTGGACCTATGAGATTTTAAAATGTACACTCGTACATTTTAGCACTCACATGATAATTAAATATATTATTTAGAAAGTAAGTATATTATTAGGAAGTTTAGTGCTTTATTCATTTATGTTCTGTTTTGTAACTCATTTACAAATACACTGCAGCAGTTAATACACTATTTTATTTACAAGTAATGTATATATATTTTTTATTTTTTTATATTTGTTATATGTACAGTATATTTAATTAAATAATTACATTTTAAAGAATCTGCTGTTTATGAAGTAGCCACCAGAGGTCCCTATAACTTCACCATAATCTCCATCCAGGCCAATGTACAGTAACTACTGTGTTGAACTACAGCCTGTTTCTGCAGTAACATACAAAGGTGTAAATGAGCTTTAAAGAAGCCACAGCTAGGTTACGGTACTTACAGCTAATAAATTCATGATGGTGTGTCCCGTCTCTCGGTACACAGAGTCCCGAAAGCGAATGCTGACCAGAGTAGTGGGGTATACTGCAGAACACAGAAAGGCTTTAGCCTGTCATCCCTTTCCACCACACGCATTTAACAACAGAACTGCTACAATTACACGTTTCAGGCATCTGTAGAATATGTGAATAAAAATGTCCTTAAATGCCTGCAAAATGGGAAAGACGACATCTCCTAGGCAAAACAACGGCCAATGTTTATGCAACAGTGACGCACGCCTTTGTCCCTTTGACAAAGAACATAAACAAAACCGTGACCACTGCGGGTCTTTCTATACAGAGGGGCGGATCTGAGCGGAAGGGAGCCGCTCACCGCTGTGTTCAGCCCCCAGCCGCAGCAGCAGCCGGAGGGGGAAAACCTTTGCCCAGGGCACCTCCAGCCTCTGGATGAGCAGGCCGAAGAGGAAGGGCGGCGGCGGCAGGGTCAGGCCCTCCAGCGGCTGGCAGGTGGGGGAGAAGAACACCATGCCTCCGTGCTCCTTGCTGCCCAGGAAGCTGCAGGTGAACGTCACGTTGCCCAGGTCTTCCACGCACCTCCCTACATGCAGCAGAATGCAGGGCGCAATGACACAATGTACAAATAACGCATATGGGGTGTTGCTTTTTTTTGTGGTACACTCAGGGCTACCTTTTTTGGCGTCTTGATAGATGTTTAGGTACAGCATGAAGAGGTCCTTTGGCAGAGTCTTCTCCTCTGGCAGACACTCCAGCACAAACACAACCTCCCTCTGGCCCAGTGCCTGCAGCCCGTTGGAGCCAAAGAGCCAGCACCGCCGACTGCAGTCTTGACAGGGACAACAAACACAAGCGGTGGACAGTGAACACTAGGGAACAGGCTCTGTGGGTGCATGTCGACACCTATTCTGAGCCTCTGTACACCCCCCCCCGTATTGATGGGTCTGTTGTTCCCACATAAATATAAATATATCTCACGCAGCAGGTCAAGCCTAGTAAAACTGGGTATTTTACCCTGTATGAGCTTATCTGGAGTCCAAACTCAGAGGTTTAGAATCTGAACTTTCATTTAATCTGCGATTTTATCTCTTGACTCCTGGATCTGCTTGACAACAGTTTGGTAACAGCAGCGGGATGCCACTGTCCTATTCCTTGTCAGTGTGAGACAGGATTGCTCTTACATGTAAGCAGCTTCACATTGACCAGCAGGTTTGCATTCAGAACAAAGGTCAAAGGGCGAGGTCCTCCCTCTTCTAACAGCAGCAGGATCTGACTGGGCTCTGGCCTCTGTTCCATCACCACATCTGAAACCACAGTGACACATGCTGTGTCTCATCCACACAACTCCAGCGCCCTTTCTTTGAAAGACTTTCAGCCACACACACACACACACACACACACCTCCGGTGTCATCCTCTACAGTGCTGATGAGGAGGGGGGGCAGGCCTTCCTCATCCTCAGGCAGCAGACTGGCAGCTCTCTCTTTGGAGGACGCAATTCCACAGAGCAAGGCGTAGTCCCACGGCCCAGACACTGGGGGGCGAACTATCTCCACAGCCCCAGAGGCCTCAGTGACGGTGGATTCTTCTGCCGCAACTTCTGCGCTGGCTGGGTCCGACTGGAAGTAGCAGAGCAGTTTAGAAGCAACACCAGCAATTGACGTTAATCTTTCAAGTGTTTAAATGTATTAATGTCTGATGTTAACACAGATTGCCATCGCTTCATTGTCCCCTGTGTACTGAAATGGCTATTGCATTTAAGGGTGACCTCTTTGACTTGTGTGCATGTAATGTTAAAAAAGCTGCTTTTGTAAGTAGCAGAAGAGAAGTCAAGCAGTACAGTTCTGTATGGTAATGTCAATAAATGTTTTGTTTTGCTTTTTTTTGCGTTCGATCAATTTATGTTTAATTGATTTTCAATTTTGATTTTTGATTTTGATTTTCAATTTTGATTATTAATTTGAAAAGGTAAGGAAAAGTGCTGTTATGTGGCCATCAGGTAGAAATATATAAAAGAAATATAGTAGACACAACATCATCGAACATCCCATAAAAAGCACCGGGGTAGCAGAGAATCAAAACCAGCAGCATTCTACGCGAGTGTTACACAGAGAGGCATTTGCAATGCGTCTGATGCTCTCGATAGCAGCAGAACATCGATGAACTCAAAGAGCACCCATCCTTCGGTGTGCCATGTGTGTGACTTTAGCTGTCTTACCGCGGGCAGATCTGGGGCGACGGCGGGCTCCTGGGGGCTCCTGCGGCTGGACAGCTTACTCGTGTCTGCCACCTCTCCGTTGGGCAGGATGCCATCGGCGAACCACACGCGCTTCTGCTCACGAGGACAGCCTGACGCACGGAGAGCAGAGGAGTTTTGGGTTTTCCCACAGCTGGCATTAAAGGCCTGCCACTGTGACGAGAGGCTCGACGCTACAGGGCAGAGAGGACCTACCGTCGCTGCTGTGGTGCTTGAGCACCGACACAGGCACCATAACGGTGGGCGGGGGCGAGTTGAGCGTGCCTGCGGCCCTGGCCTGCTGCAGAGGGGGAATGGTGCTGCAGTACTCAGAGGGCACGTTGGGGTTAGGGCTGGGCCCCGTAGGACTCATCATGTGCTCCAGGGCCTGTGCTGCAGGGGAGGGGCGGGTCACTCTGTATTAAAGGCGGAGTCAGTCACTCGGGTGAAAGCTTACTGTTCATATTTGAGCATTAATCCCTTTAACGGCATAGGGTGCTACTTTAAGAAGCTATGTCATATGCTATGCTGTATAGGATAGGGTTTGTGTTTACAGAGCCCAGGCTGGGTAGGAAGACTAGATTATGTTTTTTCCAGCACGCACACAGAATGGGCAACTACCGAATGGGCGACTGCAAAATGCTTGCTGAATTTGACAGAAGGTGCATTCGCCTACAATCGCTGACTATATCTTTAATGGTGGCACCCATTTCATTTGGCATGGCAGGCACAGCGACAAGGAGGAGTCAGTTGGTTTTGCCTCTGCAACACAGGCCAAACAGTTCACTTCAATACAACTATATTTATTTTTTCGACAAATGCACTGATGGCGTGTTTGTTGCAACATGTTGCAACACAATACACACCAACGGGGAGATCTGTGTCCGGATCCATTTCTAGCCACTTGCTTCAGTTGGCAAAAAAACCCTCCTGAGACATTGGTCTCCATTATTTATTGTACTGTAGATGATATTCAACATTGTGTTAGCGCAATTTTTTAAAAGCGTGACTCACATTTTGATTGTGACCATAATCATTTGAAAATGTACTTTATAAACAACATGGAGAGACATGAGATCCAATTAAGAAGTTTTTAATACTGGGGTGGCTGACAAACGTACGAGTAGCATTCAAGATAAGTGTTTCACAGCGAGGTATTTTGGAAGGTAAATGTTGCTCTTGGCAGCTTAAAGAGAAGGCTGGCTTTGGCTGTAGGTTAAATAAAAATAGAGCAATCACTTTAGATAGGTACATTAGGACTCCCCTATCTAGTTCAGAGCCACAACCCTTTTAGCTGATTATCTTTGGCACCATTTACCCAACCAGGATGGTGGTTACTTAAGGTTAATTGTTGATTGTAATGCATTACTTAACAGCCACAAAAGGGATATTTCTTCTACAAACCTAGCTTTGTAAAAATAGTGAATTTATTCACAGTAAAAAATTGTCACTAGTGTGCTATCGTTGACTGGCAACACGATAGCCTTGGGGCAGGGGTGGGCAATTATTTTCACTTGGGGGCCACATTGAAGATATCAGAGAAC
>JAODVN010050111.1:0-10450 GCA_025434125.1 Chologaster cornuta
GCTACGCTTCCAAAAACGCTTCCTAGCGCTGACAGTTGGGCTTTTTCAGCAGAGCTACCAGCGTTTTTTCAGCCGCGGAAAAACGCTTTGGTAGACACGCGTATAAAATATAATTTGGGGTCACGCCCTTAAACCGTTTTTATTGTCTGGTAAATACCAATCTTTAAACCTGTAGAGACCTTTGAACACTAAGCGGTGTAACAAAGAAGGATAAATGGTGGGGCCATGTAACTAAATGCATTCATTATGTACATTTGAGAAAACAATGTTGTCTTCAGTCTAATTAATTGTCATTATGTGGCACCTCGGCAGGTGCGTGAAGGTGTCATCGTTTGGAGCACTTAGCCATTTCCGTGAAGAAAGCAAGGTGTGTCCCATTCTTTGTCCCAGTGGAACATCAGACCAGACACAAACAAGGGATTTTCTTGGATTGTGTCATAGTCATTATGATGAATGTGCTCTGGCCATGCACTGTTTAGTGCATTACTGGTGTAATTGTAGGATTACAAATTCAAAGGGGCAGTAGCCTGGCTCCTCCCGATTGTTGCTCTCAAGGTCTTTTGTTTAGCTGAGGTTGGTCTGGAAACCCTGTTCCCATTAGCGTTTTCACAGCCGTGACCTATACGTCCAGTAGGTACACTTCCCAGTGGAGTGTTTCCAGACCATATTCACAAAATGAATGTTATGTCTGGTTACACCAAGCCGGGGAAACATAAAATTGTTGTTGTTTTTTTATGATAATGTACGGAAATCCAAGTTGAAACAAAAAAGCAGTTGAAACTGACAATGAATTGACATCACCTGTGAAGCGATGTAATGTACTATATGCAATTTGTTTCCTGCCAGCCAGCCGGTGCGGCGGACAGATGCTTGGACTGCCCTGTGGAACGAGACTGTGCATACTCCGCCCGCAAAATCTACTTGGACCGAGTCAAGCAGGTTGGTGTTCCTTTGTGCTGTTCACGTCGACAACGTTGTACCACGATACTGGGCTCTATGGGATGAATATCCTGACGTGGTTCCAACCCGTAAATATAATGTTTGACAGGTCGTCGTCAGATTTCCAGGGTTCACACTCTAAGTTACGACCTTTCGGTTTGGAATCATGGCAGGATATGCATCCCATAGTGATAATGCTCATTGTCCCTCAACCACGACAGGTGATCAGGAAGTCACTGGTTCGAAACAAGTGCTGAGGTGTTCCTGAGCAAGAAGTCTAACCCTACACTGCCCCCGGTGGTCAGTTGTTGCCTTGCTTTCACACCCATCGGTGTTTGAATGAGTGTGTGTGAGGCAGTACTGTACAACGAGCTCAGAAACATGCTATTTAAATGCAGTCCATGGCATGGCATTTGGCATGGCATTTAACATATATTGCTAGTTAGCTACATTAAGTTAGCACGGATGACGTGCTGCTGTGACTATCTTAGCAGAATGTTGCTTATTTACAACAACTGGTGTATGAGCTGTTCTGCTATTGAGACATGTACTAGTTGTAAAGGCCTACGCCCTCTGAAGTCATTGAGGCGCGTCAAGAGCATAGAACTGTGTGATACGTCAAGAGATCCCACCAGAGTTTTAGAACTTAGCTATTTTTAAAGGGGAAACACACTGGCAAGGCCATGGTTTAGAAGACGTTTTTTTAATTTTCTTGGTCGTCAAGCCATAAACAATAATGATTAAATATCTGAATATTTTTTGAGCAACTCTGTCAGTTGTTGTCGTTGTTTCAAACAGTAAGTGCTTTCCATGACGCGCTGCCAAACGACACAGACAGTGGCTGCAAGCTGCTTTGGATAAAATTCAGATTTATTTTAAGTTATTGCATTGAAATGCTTTGTTCCTGCACTCTCCAACAATGCATTTAATAATACAATAAATAGAATATATTAAAACATTCATCACAGATGAGATTAACAAATAATAATATATTAAAACATTTATATAGCACTTTTATGCAATTGTTGCAGCTCAGAGTGCTTTACAACTGAAATAATTCACACATTAAAATATGTAATGGTCATATTAAATAAACAAAGCAATAATAATAAAAAAGGAATAAGAGTCTTAATATTACAAATGAGATGGTACAATAATGTGGAGGTGAATATCCTTTTATTAATACATTAAAATAAATAAAAGAACCGTAATCCACTGTAACTATGCAACTAAAACATTTAAATGTGTGGTTTTAGGGCCAGGTTGGATGGCCAGTGTCAGTGGTGTGTCCCAACTCGCTGCCCGACATTGAGTCGGTCACCGAAGCGTTGAGAACTGGGCCGTACGGCCGCTGTGTCTACAAGTGTGACAATGACGTCTGCACCAACCAGGTGGGGCAGCGCCACATGCTGGAGGAGTGTGTTCATTGCACCTGTGCGAGGGGGGTTTTACTAGCATAATGTAGCGGTTACATAAATACATACATGATCATGAACATCTTGTAAATGTATTACATATTATTTAATATAATAGACATGTATCTTTTTATAGTAGTTTAACAATTATGAAATCCCCCAAAATAAGGTTGGCCAGAAAGTAATTACTGCATTAATTGCTTTTTATAAATAGCTTTTAATTTTAATTAAAAACATTTTTTATAAACCTTTTTTTGTGACGTGTTCAGGTCGTCAACATGGAGTTTGAAGGGGGTCTGACAGCAGCCTTCTCCATGGTGGCGTTTACAGAGCAGGTTTGCTTGCGGAAGACGACCATCTATGGCAGCAAGGTACTGCTCTTCATAGCAGGTGGACAGCACCAGGGCTATATACGCTAATGTCTAATCCAGCTCAGCACCATGACGAATGATTGAAAAGCACCTGGTGCATAAATAGGAGGGAAACCGTATTCAGACCATGTTCACTTTGTGAATAGGTCTGGCTACGCTCCGTTGGGAGGTGTTTGCAGTCGTATCCTCCTACTTAGCGTAGACATCTGGTTAATTTTGAATCTATTGGACAGCGCTGAACCAATTGGCGTTGAACAACTGATTTGATCAAGACGCTTGACTTTGTCATCAGTTGATGGTACCCTTTACAGAATGGGCCTCTATGACGTGACGTCAAACCAGGAAGTCTGAGTAGGAGTGGAGTTGAGTTTGTTACTTTTTCTAGTAATAAATTGTAAATTCTTAACTTTCGAGTTGTCTGAAATGCTGCATAAGATTATTATTGCAGCGCGCTCAGAGTACCGTAAGCTAGCTGCTAGTTTACCGTGTGGACATACAGCATTTGGTGATTTTGATAAATGTGTGTTATCTTATCTTTATTTATTAATTTTCCTTTTGTATGTGGTGGCTTCTTGAGTAATGCTGTAATACACCCTGCCTTCACATAGGGGGAGCTGTCGTGCGACGGCAGCCAGATCTGTGTGTTTGACTTCCTCACCCAGAAGACCACCAAGCACACAGCACCGAGCACTGCCCCCGGGCTGTACGGCATGGGCGGGCACGGTGGAGCCGACTACCATCTCATGGAGGCTTTCGTTTCTGCCGTGGCGGTAAGCGGTGATCTGTGGCTCATCCTCATCCTTATACATGGATGTGTGCTGTCCAAAACCACACAGGTCACGTACAGAATGGAAGGCTCCCATTTATTTGATTGAATAATTACATGTTCAGTATGTGTTTCAGCAGGATGTAGATCCATCCTGTCATTGTGGATTATCAGGGGGAGACGAGGGTGTTTTAGGGGGATTGATTAGTTTGCTGGCACAATAGTCAGTTTATAGATAAGATAACACAACGCATATATACGCACACATTGCATATAATGGAGAGTTTTGTGCATGCGTGTGTGCGCGTGCATGTGCGTGCGTGTGTGTGTGTGTGGGTATGTGTGTGCACATGTGTTGGTGTGTGTGCACATGTGTGCGTGCGTGTGGGTGTGTGTGCATGCGTGTGTGTGTTTGTGTGAGTGTGCGTGCGGCTACAGAAAAACGATTCATCCCTGATCCGCTCCGGTCCGGAGGAGACTCTCTTGAGCCACAGGCTGGTGTTTGAGGCGGAGCAAGCTCGACTGGAGAGCAGGGTGGTGTACTGTGGTGGCACGGACCAGGGCCCGGGCAAGGGGGGTGTACGCGGCCCTAGACCAGGGCCTTGAACGTCGGGGCAGACCGGGGCTAGACCACAGCCTAGCCTGTGGCCTTATAGGCCATAATGCACCTCCAGTTATCAGCGAAGTAACTGGAACATCTGCAGAGATTCAATGCTTTGTTAAGGCTTTGACAGTCAGTGAATTAAACCGTGTTGTGAATCATGCCATCAGATGCTGGCCTGGCCCTTGGACCAAATACAGATGACTCAGTTATCACTTGAAATTACTTTACAAAATACATGTTATGGAGAATGAAGAATTTTAATGCCAATGTCGATATAAATTAATAGAATTTTTTTTACTTTGATTAACATTAATTTATACTAAATGCATGCAATGGAATTTTACGGAGCCTCTTAGTCATGGAGAGAATTTTAAAAAAGTATATATCAGATTGCTGTATTAGTTGGAAATAAAATATCTCTTAATCCATTTTTTTTCTTATTGGTTTGTGTGTATATTTATATGTTTAAAAAAAATCCCAGACTTTCTTTTTTGTCTCCCCAGAGGCTCTATGGGCAATGGAATAGATACTTGGGAAGTCGGATTTACTGCCAGTCATTTATAAATTTATAGTAACCTATAGTGTGTTTTATTTTTTGTGTCTGGTGGTCGGACGTGTGTTTGTAGTATTGCAGTTGAGGTGGTATCTGGTAAGGATACCCCCTGGGAGCCTCCCTTGGGCGGTGTTCCAGGCATGTCCAGCTGGGAGGAGGCCTCGGGGATAACCCAGGACTAGGTAGAGAGATTATATCTCCACACTGGCCTGGGAACGCCTCGGTATACCCCTGTCAGAGCTTTCCAATGTGGCTCTGGAAAGGCAGGTTTGGGGTCCCCTGCTGGAGCTGCTGCCCCCGCGACCCGACTCTGGATAAGCAGATGAAGATGTATGGCTGAAGATGTATGGATTTAGTGTTGCTCGCATAGAACTATATGGTTGATTTCTGTGGCCTTGTGGATAACATTTATGAATCGATGTAAAATAGCTTGAAAACGCCAATTTAATTAAACTGCGAGTTTAATTTCATCTTGGTTTATTACATTTCTACAATTTGTAGTGTTTGTGGTAATGTGGTTATGGTTGTATACTACGGATTATTTTGCGTGTAGAAGCGTCATATATTTTGTGGGATCTGATTGGTCGCCCGATGGGCATGCACTGTGAATGTCTCGTCCCAGTGCGTGTCTATCCGTCAAGTCTGTCAAGAAAGGACAGTAGAGACCACCACCGCTGCGGGACAAATATATTCCCACATTGTTGTGCGGCGTCAAAGTGTGTGTTTTGCTCACTGGGGCGGTGCTCTGTAAAGGAGAAGCGCGGCGTGGGCACGCTGGGACACCACGGCCTGCTTTCCACTACTATGTTGTTCGCGTTAGCCTAGCCCTCTTTCCCGTCCACACAGCGCTGCAGGACCAGACCGCACACATGATCAACTGCCTGGTACATGTATGTTGTATTGCACGCCTGCAAAGACAAAAGCGAGCCTTCATTCGCACCAACGTCCGCGTCGGAAAGCTCAGAGGCGGCAGCGCTGCGCGCATATTTGCAAGAGGTCACATCATCCGAACAAGGAAGTCTGAATGAACTTTGCTAGCTTGTTGCTAACTAGCCCTGTAACTGGTGCGACCATTGCATTGTTCCTGCAGAGGAGAGGGACTGCAGCCTGCAGCTGGACAAACGGGACGGACCGTGCACCCGTGGTACTGTAAGCCAAGTGGCTGGACCTTACTGCGTATTACTAAGTAATTGTAAAGTAAAACAGCTCCAGCAACCACGGTGTTAAAATGATTCCTGATAAAGCGCCTAAAGAGGACGTTTATCACGCATCCGGGGGTCTGGAGAAGGAGGCGCACGTCAACAGCTTCGACAAATATAAAGAGCTTTATGTAAAGTCCATAGAACACCCTGACGGTAAGTCTGTGTTACCGGATATATTAAGATAGTTCACTCCAGTTACTATTAAAAGCTATCGGGCATTCAAATGATCAGTACAATTAAGTATTCACCGAACAACACCTGACATGTGGCCGTTATAAATCAATATAAAAACTATATGTATAATACCAACTAGAGCACACCACACTTCTGCACCAGTTAACATTATTCCAATATATTTGACACCACAGTCGATATTAACTAGTCATCATGACTCATGCAGCTTTTGAAACGCAATGTGTATGAGTTTTTTTTTTTTTTTACATGGAGAAATACAAAATACACCGTCATTTAAGGTGTTAATATGGGAATATTTTTTAATGTACAGTAGCCGATGCAGAAGGGCATCAAGGGCGTGTTTTTGATTTGTGCTAAAAACTACAGGCGTTACGGTTGAAACCGGCTTATGTATACTCCAAGGAAAACCAGTTTCTACAACAAAAGCAAACGTGTCTTAAAGTCGTTGGGTGTTCTTGACGGCCAGGATCTGGAATACGGTCTCTGGTGAAAAAGAATGCGATAAGCCTGCCTTGCATCTCATTAGCTCATTAGTCACATACATACAAGTTTAAAGGCAGAGAAGGAGGTTAAAACTCCAGCAGCACAAACAGCCATATAATAAATTGGCAGCTGAGATAAGTTACTCTGTTACATAAATGATCATGCCAGTTGTGGATTTTCTACTTTAGGGCAGTAAAAATGAACACAATAATAACACTACCACGCTCAAAGATCCAGTTTTTTAGCCAGCTTTATTTGTTGCCACTAAGTTGTATTTGAGTTGAAAGTGGCTGCTGATATTAGTATTAAGGTGTCTATACAATTGTTTATACATCATGTGCACTGTAAATACATTGTTTATAATTGTTTAACCACCCATGTTGGATGATGTTACATAACACTAATGTCAGATATAAACCATTGTGTCCTAAAGAGTGATTAACCACTTAATTAATGCTTAATAAAGCACATGAACTAGTGAAATAGTAAGTCAGGTATAGGTCATTGTGTCCTTAAGGGTGACATGAGCAGGTAATTAATGCTTAATAAGGCACATGAACTGGTGTTATAGTAAGTCGTCAGATATAAGTCATTGTGTCCTAAAGGGTGATGTAAGCAGAACAGTTATGCTTAATAAAGCACATGAACTGGTTCTGCTGTGCCGTCCAGAGTTCTGGGGGCAGGAGGCCAAGGAGTTCTACTGGAAGACCAAGCACACTGGCTCCTTCCTGGACTACAACTTCGACGTGACCAAGGGGGAGATCTTCATCAAGTGCATGAGCGGTGCCACCACCAACATCTGCTATAACCTGCTGGACCGCAATGTCCACGACAACCACCTGGGAGACAAAGTGGCCTTCTACTGGTTAGTGTGTGTGTGCGGTGGTTAACAATACAGTAACTGGTGAGAGTAGGCTCTTGTCACTTTGGAGGTGTGACAGAGCCATCTCCTCTTTCTCTACTCCCTCTCTTTCAATACTTATCCTTCCCCTTCTTTGTCTCTCTCTTCTTCTCTCTCTTTCTCCTCTTTCTCTCCCCCCCCCCCCCTTCTCTGTGTGTGTGTGTGTGCGTGCCTCAGGCCACCAATGTCTCCACTGCCTTTCATAGCGTGTGTGTGTGTGTGTGTGCGTGTGCGTGTGTGTGTGCGCCTGCCTCAGGCCACCAATGTCTCCACTGTGACGCGTCAGATGAAGCATTCAGCAAGGCAATCAGGGTTTTAAACAGGGTTACCTACGAAGACAGGCCATGTCTCAGTTTGTAACAGTCAGTGTTTATTATAATAATGGTTTTATAACATAGTAACTCAAAGGTGTTTCATTAGCAGAGTAGCTGTTAAAACCCGTTGACGCTGAACTAGAAGGTTAAAAACTAGCTCAGTGGAAATTGAGTTGAGAGAAATAGCCGGGAGGAGCCAGGCTAATGCTAACAGGCAATGAATGGTGGGTAATGTGTAGTTCAAGGTATCGCTGATGATCGACGTCAGATGCCATTCTTTCAAACAGAAGGTCGTTCCCTGCTACTGACAAATGTGCAGCGCTTTGTATCACATTGTCTGCTAAAGGTTCTACGTGTACTTAAACTGCAGATCCTGACCAGTAGTAAGATGCCAAATGTGGGGCTCCCACAGAACGCAAACACTGTTGGAACGGTTGGTCTCCATCTTAAGTAAGGCTGTAATGTCCTCTCTGTGCTCAGTCTATAAATGGTAAATGGACTGCATTTATGTTGCACTTTTCCAAACTCCCAGCGACCCAAAGCACTTTACAGCACAGACACACATTCACACACACACATTAATACACCGATTGTTGTGGCAGCCGTGCAAGGCGCCATTTGACCACCAGGGGCAGTGTAGGGTTACTCCTGGTTTTCCACTGGGTGCGTCTCTGTTCCGTCCCGTCAGAGATCCGTTTTTTGCTTCGTCCTCTACACTGCATCCTGCCCCACGGCAGCGTGTGAGAAGTGGAGGGTCCTGTTGTGTTTTTGCTGAGTTTCTATAGCAACAAAGCAAACCGAAATGACCAGTTCTGTCTGATTGGAAGTTGGTCACTTTCAGAAGAGTCCCAGAAGCCTCTCCCTCAAAAAATAGAACTGCCGCCTATTTTTGGTGGAGCCCAGTGGAGAGACGCCCCTGGGACGCTCCTGGGACGCTCCTTGGACGATCCTTGGACGCTCCTGGGGCGCTCCTTAGACGCTCCGGGGGCGCTCCTGGGACGCTCTTGGGGCGCTCCTTAGACGCTCCTTAGACGCTCCGGGGGCGCTCCTGGGACGCTCCTGGGACGCTCCTTAGACGCTCCTTAGACGCTCCGGGGGCGCTCCTGGGACACTTTGGGGGTTCACATGCATTGAGAGCTCCGTGACGAAGCCGGAACTCAACAGAGACGCGCCTGGTGTAAATCAGGGGTTAGGTTGCTTGACTCACATTGACACTTGGTCAGGAGTTAGTTCTCGACCACCTGTCGCTTCGCTCTGCCCACTGCCCTACCGTTACTTATGTTGTGCTAAAGAAGGTGGATGAGTGTGTGTTTCTTCTTTACCCAGAATCCCTTTCTCTTGTCCACGGTAGAGGGGGGAACCTTTTGTATAACGGACATGATATTTTACGAGAGTGATCTATTCAGTTGAATAGTGGCTACTGAATATACTGTAGATCCTATTTGGTATGGTGCTTGTATTTATTAATGTGTGTTCAGGGCTGTGACTGAGACAATATAGGCACAAAGACTGTGTGCTGGACCGCCACGGTACTTCAAAATGGTGTTGCCTGTTGTGTATTTATAGGTTACTCTGTATGTTTGTGCTTGCACCTGACTCTGTGTGTGTCCGTGTGTGTGTGTGTGTGTGTGTGTGTGTGTGTGTGTGTGTGTGTGTGCACGCCTCCTTTTAAGCTGACTAACTAGCTAAAGAATCTCTCATGGTGACCTTCCCCAAGTGTTTATGCGTGCATGCATGTGTGTGCGTATGTGCGTGTGTGTCCTTTCCAAGTGCCAACATGCAGATGGTCAAGAAGCATCTGAGAACTTCATAACCTCAAATGAAAGCTGCTTTAGCCACCGGTCGATAAAATGGACATGATTCGTAGCTCACAGGTCTATGTGCTCGTAGTCTGGCAGAGCCAGCCTTTCTCTAACTTAAGTCTTGGGCACACAGTGCTGGCTAATTGTGTCAAGACCAAGTCTATTTGACGGGACACTCTGGCGGTTTTCAGGTGTTGTATATCTGGTAATAAGTAGGCTAACTGCTGCTGCTTAAAATCAATAAAAACAACTGAATTTAGTAAATAAACCTTACTGTCACATCAGAATTATGGACACAGACTTGTGAGTGACAATGCTAACAGCCAATGAAAATTGACTTCTTCACTTCCAGGAAATTGGTGTCTAGCTTAAGCGGGTGTGTGTATCAGATGTTCACTGAGTTACGTGACTTAGTGCTGGTGAACGGATGCGGCTAATTCACGTCTGGCTTAGGTAAAAGGGTGTTGGGTGTCAAATCGAAACATTGAAACACATTGTGAAGCAAAGTGTAGTAATTCGGCTTTGTTGTTTTGAGCAGTTTTTTCCAGCATGCACAGAGCTAGCGAAATGCGATGCGGTATTTGGTGAATTTGACATTAAGTGTATTAGCTTACAATACACTTACAATAGCTGACTATAACTTTAATGCAGCTGCTTGCCTTTGGCTGTTTCTGAGCAGGTCAGGGAGACCTTTTGAGACCACGCACGCACACACACACACGCACACACACACACTTGGGACTGGGCAATGCGTTGAGCACACGTTGTTCTCTAGGGGGAAACGTGCACACAAAAACACATTGGCACCAGATAGACTAATGTATCTACCGGGACTCACTGGAGAATGTGCACAAACACATTTAAACACTGCAGAAACAGGCGTGTCCATGTCAGGGTGTGAATTT
>JAODVN010050219.1:0-10447 GCA_025434125.1 Chologaster cornuta
AAATCTATTGGCCCAACAACTTCATAGGCGTGACTATCTTTGAATGTATAGCTCTGGTTGGCTACTTGGTTGAAAACATTAAAGCTGATATCCAAGTTTTTTTTTCTTCATCATTTCCATTAAAGTAAAACAAAGTTTTTTAAGTGAAGTAAATTTGCAGTTTAATGTAGTATGTAAACATATGACTATTTTGGTATGTATTTCGCCGTTGTATCAACGACATTTAAAATGTAAGCGAACTATCTTCCAAACATCGTAAAAGAAGACCATTGTTCAAACTGGATCGTCAACCGGTAACGTAAGCACGAAGCTAATTTAAGTAGCGGGTATGTTAGCATCTAGTTACTGTACGGTTTTTAGCTGTCACAGTGTAGGCTAACTGTGGCTAATTTAGCTAGCTACGGTAAAGTTACAAATTGGCAGTGGAACCTGTATGACACATGCATAACAAAACTACCGTAGCTGTTTTAAATAATACATTGGACAACATGAATAAACTTCTTGATAATACCGGGTACCGTACTGTACGGTGTAGTAATAAACCTCTCACTACATTTCGCTTTGTAGTTCAATGGCTGTGTTTGTACGGTACATGTAATGTACAATTGACAGGATCATTATCAAAGCTGTCACGTTACCATTCTTTTATTGACATGATCTACTCGACACAGCATTGCAACACCGTGTCACCTTGTTATTTATATGGGCTGTTTATGCGAATCATTCTTGTGCTCTTCTTCCAGACTTGTTTGTACCGTAATGTATTCCGGTGAGTACCGTAGTACTGCAATGCTGTTCACCCATAGAACAGTGTTATTTCTCGAATTTGTTTTGGTGAGGGTGTTTTCTGGTTTTCTATCGTACTGCTGGTTGGTGTTTCCATGTTTGCTGTACATCTCAGAGCTTGAGAAAGAAGGGCATATAGACAAATAACAGATCACAACTATTTAGGATGAGGTCATATCAGTTTTGTATCTATTTGTGATTGTGCAGTATTGTGCTCACCTTCGGCAGAGCTGTCATTAAAACACAACATTTAGTTTCCTTTGCCAATGCCAATTGAATATTTTGCCACATTTACACGCTATGCTTTGTGGATAGTTTGGCACACATTCTGGAAAAGATTGCATGGCGACTGGCAAACACTTGTTCTGCTTAGTGAGAGTAAGAGCCTTACTGTTTTGTATGATTATAGCATTTCACATGCAGCCAGCAGCAGGAATAACAAGCTGGGAACAAAGATGGTTTTGTTTTCATAGTCCTTTTCACCTTTTAAAATCAATTAGGTGTGTACTAAAATTGAATGCAATATCGGTACTGTATAGCCTACTGTATTTCCACCCGTACAGCGTCTATTCAGGTCTCTGTAATACTATTCAAGCAATGCATTTCATTATAGAGTGAATTTGTGTTGTTGTGGTAGTTTGTTGTGTTTGAGCTCTGCTCCATTACCTATTATTATTTCTAGATATTGTTTTTTTTTTTTTACAGCATTTGAAAGTTCCTCTTTATTGCTTGCCACATCTAAAACAACAGTATGTAACAGTATGTTTGTGCTAATAGGTTTAGTATTTCATAAATTACACATGAAGTGACATAAAGACGGGTTAGTTAGTTTGTACCTTAATACCTAAACCCTGATAATCTGACACACTGCGCTTGTGATCGTCCATGCTGCTGTTATTGTGAATTTTTCAGCTAAACAGAACTTTAAATAGCTGCTAATTGTTATTAATTACTAATAACAGTTAGCAGCAGGAAAACATATGAAAGCAAATCAATAAAGTTGTCTCATAATATCAAGATACTCATTGGCAAATATGATCTGTGGTCTGTCTGTGTGGTAACTTGGGGATCTTAAATAGGTGTGGTTGGACTAAGCTCATGGGGGTTTTTCCTTGGTGTGCTTTCCCCCTATCTTATCTAGCAAGCTTGCTTATCACTCACATTGCATGTGGTCAACATTTTTCACTATAATTTATATAATGTTATATGCTTTAAATCGTTTAAATCAATACCGTTGGTTACTTCTCTTTGCAAATTTGCCTTTGTCATGATGAATACCGATCTGCTACATTGGGATATTGTATGCCAATATGTTTTGTAGCTTTCTAACTGATCTGTAAAGAATCCTTATTATTGAGCCTGGATGAACTTAGTCACTGCTTCGGGTTGGCGGCTTGCGAGTGATTGACATTGTCCATTAATTCCATTCGATATTTTCACTGCCTGCCTGCCCTGCTCATGCACGCTGCTGTTTGGCTGGGGTTGCCATGGTAGCCAGTCGGAGGCTTCACACACAGCATCTTGTGTTCATTTCACAGAGGGCCACTGAGGAGAGATCGCGGGGCAGTGATGCAATGCTCACAGTAAATGAAAGCAGCCCCTTCGGACTGACGGCCAAGACTCTGCAGATCTGCCTCATGTTTATGGGGTTACAGTCTTCTGTCTCCATTCAGCAAAGGAACAAACGCAAACCTTCCTGAAAAGGGTGTCTATCTGTAACGACACTTACAACAGAAGTACAATACAGTATATTTTTTGCTTGTTTCCTTTTGGATTTTTGAACCAACAATTTGTTCTGGAACAAAACAGGAATTGTCCCTCATATTATGCACTTCAATGGATGCAAGTGGCTCAGTGGTTAGCATGCAAACTGAGGAGCAATCCTTTCATATCCGATACAGGTAGGCATCTTTCATCTCTCAACAAAGGTAGTCTATATTGTGGGGAGCCTATTTTATTAGTTTACTCACAGTTGTCCTTTTTACAACAATTAGCTAAATTCTAATATCACTTTTTAATATCTGTTACGTTTTGGGTAAAATTAGTGTTGAGTGAATGTTGTTTGTTATTAGCTCTTCCTGTGTGAATTCATTCAGGGAGGGGAACTCTCTTTGCCTGTCCTGGAGCACTGGTAGCAGGTGTGGCCTGACGAACAACAGCCCCCAAGCATCAATATTTAACCAGTCTCTAAAACATTCATTGACACTTGGCTTGCTTTGTTTTGCTACCTGAGGAACACCTGCTTTGCATAACTATTTTCCATTCCTGTGGAAACTAGACGCTATCAGTAGACAGTTGCTCTCAATAATATTACACTTGGGTCATTCGCTTGTGTTTAATAAAGCTCCTTAACATTGACCAGCTCTGTATTCTGTGGACTGCCCCGCTCTAGACCAGTAATCTCAGATGACCAGGTCAAACTAGATGGAGTGCTGGAGACAGAAAAGAAGATTAGCTGAAGAAAACGCTGATTCGAGCCGTTCGTCACAGTTCAGGCATTTGGGTTAATGCGGTATCACTGGCTTCAATTTGCATGCTTGACAACGTTTAGTGCAAAAATCTTGTTGTGATGTTAAATGGCTGATGGATTACTGCTAACAATAAAGGAGTACTTTTTTAAGACCTTTTACAAATAAACACTCAGTATTATCTTTATCCAATTTATGGTTACTCATCAATTAGGTTAATGTAGCTGCTGTCTGAAAGTGTCCTCCAGTGAAAGCCTATGTACAAGGCTGTCAGATATGCCATGTGCGCATTGTTTTGTTATAAGAGACAGAAAACCAGCAGGTAGGCTAGTATTTGCCTTACTGGTGTTGTTATTTTGTAGTAAACATAAAAAAGGCTTGTCCAATAGAAGACATAGCATTTTTTGCTACTGGACTCAGACATCACATGTGCCCTTGCACACAAAATTATAGACTGGGTGAATGATGACTATTTTGAGGTTGTAAATGGTCTACTATTAGAAGCACGTCATAGACTAGCCAGTGCTTTTTGTGAGTATGTCAGTTGAGAGCTTGCAGAGAAAGGTGTGGGTGGTCACGCACAGTAAGGAAATCATGAATGTAACAAAATGAACAAACTGCTTGCAGCATATCCGAAACGCTAAGTGGCGTTCAAAGCCAAATACTGTAACTCGTGGAGGTGTGCAGTGTTTGTATTGCTTAAACCGCTATCAATAACATAATCCATGTGTGCCATTGTAGACACCCCTCCTATCTTGTCCTATACAACAAGAACGGCACAACAAATAAACAGAAGCATTGCCTAACTCACATATTTTCATTTAACTTGGCCTGCCATAATAAACAACCGCTAAGCCATTGTTCTCTAGCTGTGGAAGGAAGTAGCTTAAACGCATTCCCAGCTAAGTTTTCTTTAGATAGAGGGCCTGGCACTGGTTGAGGGGTGGAGCACACCGAGTCGTGCTGCTTTAGTCTTCAATTGCTATTCCCATTCCTTCCAGAGCTCCCCAGTAGGCGTATTAACTGTAAAGCTGTCGGTGGAGTTGAGCCATTGTCGACACCAGGCCACCGCCGCGGCCTTCAGACCATCTGAGAGTGTGCTTGTCCCTGCTGCAGGATGGAGGCGTCCTGCATGGAGCTGGCCCTGGAGGGGGAGCGGCTCTGCAAGGTGGGCGACTACCGTGCGGGTGTGTCCTTCTTCGAGGCTGCCATCCAGGTGGGCACGGAGGAGCTGCAGGTGCTCAGCGCCATCTACAGTCAGCTGGGGAACGCCTACTTCCACCTGCATGACTACGCCAAGGCACTGGAGTTCCACCACCACGACCTGACCCTGACCAGGTTAGGCTCACTCACACACACACATGGCTCTGTGCTGCCTGTTGACCTGCTCACACCTTCTGTCTCGCGCAGGACTATTAGGGACCTGCTGGGAGAGGCCAAGGCCAGTGGTAACCTCGGCAACACCTTAAAGGTCCTGGGGCGGTTTGACGAGGCTATGGTTTGCTGTCAGAGGCACTTGGACATTTCCAGAAGCATCTGTGACAAGGTGAGCAGGCTGCACTGCAAAGCCCCGGACACACTGCACTGAGACACAATGGACTGTCAGTGAGATTCAGCGACTGAAAGCGACGACAGGCGAAGTAACGGGCGGCAACGCAAAGTGGGCGGCTACTGAGCAATTCAATTTTCAGCTTCAAGGCAACGCAACGTGATTGAGGCGACTACCAACGGGATCTATGGATTTTGTTGACTGACTCACAGACTGAAACATTTAGTGTGGGAAATATATGAGAGGAATACCTAGGCAACCTAAGTCTGTAATGTACGAGTGACCGATGCGGATCACTTGCAGTGTGTCTGGGGCTTTAGGACTTGGGTGTGAGGCTCACTGAACCCGAGTGTTGTTGGACTTGTCTGTCCTGTGCTAGATGGGCGAGGCCAGAGCGCTGTATAACTATGGGAATGTGTACCACGCCAAGGGTAAAAGTATCTGCTGGAGTGGAGCAGAGCCTGGAGACTTCCCGGAGGAGGTCACGTTGGCACTTAGGAAGGCAGCTGACTACTATGAGTAAGTCCCTGGGTCTGTGTGCCAATAGAGTCACTGAATTAACCGTGGATGGCCATTTACTATATCTATAATGGCATGGGGTTTCCAGGGCAAACTTGGCCATAGTGAAGGAATTCGGAGACCGCGCCGCTCAGGGCCGGACCTACGGTAACCTCGGCAACACACACTACTTGCTGGCAAACTTCCGCGATGCCGTGACCTTCCATGAACAGGTATGGTGTTTACCCAGAAACCCAGTTTTCCTCCCTCTTTGTCCCTAGAAAGGCAATTTGCATATATTTTGATATTTCCTAGTGACAATCACTGTAGAAATATTGTTTATGTCAGAATAAATATACAGTATCTCTAAAGGGGTTGTCACTTATATTCCCTTCAGCGCCTGCTGATAGCTAAAGAGTTTGGGGATCGTTCTGCAGAGAGACGGGCTTACTGCAACTTGGGCAATGCTTTCATCTTCCTGGGCGAATATGAAGTGGCAGCTGAGCATTACAAGTGAGGCATCCATATTACATCACATTTTATATTAGTATTAACTATTGGGTGCTTGGCATTTCCTACTGGCTCACTGTCAATACTGTCATTAGGAGGGAAAACAACAATCACAATGATATGGAAAGGACCATTACAATCCCTCACCAGTCGTAGATGGTAGATGGTTGCTAGCTCACGTTTGTCTCCTGAAGAAGTATATGCCAGGTGATAGCAGAGGACTGATGTCCTATAGGTTGTGGTTGGGTGAAGATAACGGTAGCTGGTAGTGATGTGCGGGCCAACCTTTAACGGGTTCGCATTAGCTCATCAGAAAATATTGCAGGTGCAGGTGTGTCGGGTCAAAGCGCAACCAAGTAATGCATATCTACATATAAATCTACAGTTTGTAGGCTACAGTTACCGATTAAAGTAAATCTTTAACATGAAAGTAATAAATAAAGCAAAGGGACGTTCAGCAGCACTACATCTATGTAATGTAGTGCTGCGGGTCAGATTGTGTTCGGGTGGTTGATGAACGTACAATTTTTGCTGGTCATGCGGGTTAGCTCTCAATAATGTGTCAGGTGGGTGCGGGTTGTAAAAAACCACGACCCGCGCATCACTAGCTGGCAAATATGAGCCACTTATGTTTACCTATTATGTTCAGCTTCATCCCAGAGAGGAACAAACACCCAGTAGCACACACATCTCCTATCATGCATCCCTGGCCTACACCGGCCCTGTGCTTTGAGGAGCTTGAGGGAGGCCTCCCAGTGTTCTCACTGGCTCACCTGCACCTCTGTTAGGAGAACCCTGCAGCTGGCCAGACAGCTGAAGGACCGTGCTGTGGAGGCCCAGGCCTGCTACAGTCTGGGAAACACCTACACGCTGCTGCAGGACTACGAGAGAGCCATCGATTACCACCTCAAACACCTCATCATAGCCCAGGACCTCAATGACAGGTACTATACAGTGTGTGTACATACATTGGCACACAGTGTAAGCACAGTATTGTGCTAATCTCTGCTACAGTGTCGTTTTTGAGGTAGGTCAGCCAGGTAGGTGATCTGCTAACCCCTACAGTCTGCTCCTTAATATGTTGTAAAATGGGCACAGAGATGATTAGGTTAATAGTGCCACCTAGAGCCATGTAGTCAAGAGAGTCGCATCATCTCAGTTCACTCCAATTTTTTCAGTTTTTTTCACAGCAGTGGTGGATTGTGGAGCCTCAAAACAGTTCTCAGAAGTTAGCCGCAAAAATCGAAATCTACCCTATACATTATATTGTAAATGTAAATGTATGCATTTATTTACTACAAATGACAAAAGATTGCAACTATGCACCTGTTTTTATTGATTGAAATTGCCAACAAAGAACTTCCTGGAGCTGTTTTGCCTCTCCATGAACCATGAGACCGAAATTTCAAACTTCCTCTCTTTCCATGGCTCTGGTCGTACTATATTGTATTTGAGGTACCATCAGTCTCTGTGGTTATAAGCTTCTGCTTAATGACGTAGTAATTCTTGTAATATCCCAACCTCACTCTCTTCAGGAAGTGAGCTTTACTGTCTCCCTGTGTGTTTGCTGCAGGATCGGGGAGGGTCGTGCCTGTTGGAGTCTAGGGAATGCTCACACTGCTCTGGGAAACCATGATCAGGCCATGCACTTTGCAGAGAAACATCTGGACATATCTAGAGAGGTACGCAAGAAGTGTACAGAGCAGAACTTAAATCTTAAATCGGTGTGTGTGTGTTGCCCCTGATGTTCTGACTTTGGTTCTGATCACAGCCTAGAGGATTGTAGCAGAACATTACATCCCATCTGCTCATGGATGTCTTTTTATTTCTGTTATAAGTAAAATGTAATTATATTAAAAAAAACACACTGAACAGTCAGCACACAGTGATTGGTTGCTAGTTCATGGTTGTCTTCTGAAGAAGTCAGTCTATACCAGGGAATTGCAGAGGACTGGAGATAATGGTAGCTGCCTGGCAAGGAGCCCTATGTAACATAAGTAAGATTTACTTAAGTAAGAACACACTGAAGAGACCATGATATTTACTAAATAGCGTGGATTGTTCAGTGTCTTTTTAATCATACACTACAAGTCTATACTTGAACCTTTACCCCGTGTATTAATTATGTACATGTACAGTTTACCTTTATGTTGATGCTTACTTGTTCTCTTCTCAGGACACAAGTCTAAAATGTATCTTAAAGAATATGTTGGGTGGCTCTAAATGTAGCTCAAATGTACATTTCTATTTCACTAGTTAACTGACTTTAGTTTCTGTGTTCTATGTTGTCCAGACGGGAGACCGAAGCGGCGAGCTGACGGCTCGTATGAATGTCTCTGACCTCCAGATGGTCCTCGGCCTGAGCTACAGCACATGCAACTCCACTCTGACAGACAGCACAGAGACAGACACCAGCCTGCACGGTACGACGACAACACACCGATGCACCGCACTACAGTGGTTCACAGGGTTCCATCATGTTGTTGGCCTCTTGCTGAGGTGCTGCAGTAAGTAACACCGGGCATGTTCTTCAGGAGCACGGCCCAGGATGAGTCGGAGGCACAGCATGGAGAACCTGGAGCTGATGAAACTCACGCCAGACAATATCAATGTAAGTAGCTTCACTTACACACTTCTCTCTCATTGGTCCACAGCCATAGTGTTTTATAGCCATGAGTTTGCTGCCCCTACTGCTTTGAAGTTTCTTCAGAACTTTGAAAATGAACTTAAGACAATGTTGATCAATTCTAAAGGACTATTGGACATGTTGGTTGTTAATAGCAGTTCACTTCATCTACTCAGTGGTAATGAGGCTTTTATACTGTGTATATGTATAGTTGTATGTAACTACTGGCCAGGTCTCTCCTAAAACAGATGTTTATCTCAGTGAAATTTTGAATAATAAAAAAAGAGTAATCCTAGACAATTCCTTAGTTGTCTGTCATACTAACATGTCTGTTCTCGTGTGCCTCAGGGTCCCAAATGGACCAGTAACATCCTCACCAAGGCACCCAAGCCCAGCATGGCCAAGGCCTCCTCCAAACTGTTCTTAGTCAACCGTCTGCGAGGAAAGAAGCACAAGGCCGGAGGCTCCAATAAGGTGCTCCAAGACACCAGCAACACGTTGGACCAGACCCCTGCCCATGGCCCCCAGAAGGTACGGAACACATGGATTAACTAAATACTGACCAAACGTAGAACCTGTCCAACAAGTCAACGTTGTTTTATACCGTTCTTTTGTTCTTTTCCTCCTCAGCGAGGAGTCAGCCCCGATGTGCTCGGGGACGAAGGCTTCTTTGACCTGCTCAGCCGTTTCCAGAGCAACCGCATGGACGACCAGCGCTGTTCCATTCAAGACAAAGGCAGCAGGCTGTCACTTAAGAGTGGCCCAGAATCACAGCCTATGACAGTCCGTAAATGTGAGAACACACACAAATACTCAGGTAGTCTCATAACAGTTCATATGTAGAGGCTGTCGCTGATTCTAATCTCTACTCCTGGTCTGTAGCCGCATCGGAGTCGGCAAACGTCTCGGGGTCGCACGGCCGGAGGTTAGAGGAGTCGGGCGGGTCCGGGGGCAGTTTGCCAGGCCTCAGGCTGCCTCAGACCAGCAGCCGGGCAGTTCTCAGCCACCTCATGGCCAACGCAGACAGCGCAGAACCCGACGACAACTTTTTTGACATGCTGGTCAAGTGCCAGGTGTGTGTGCGCTTACCTTGCTGCACTGCACACTGGCCTGCCCACTGGTTGCGTGTGCACATGCCTTGTGTCGGCCTGCACTGTGTGCGTGCGCAGTAGGATAGCGTTTCCAGTTCTGTCTCAAACTGGGCCCTCTTTTTATGCCCCACCAGGGATCCCGCCTGGATGACCAGCGCTGTGCCCCACCTCCACCACCGGCCCGCGGGCCCACCGTACCTGATGAGGACTTCTTCAGTCTCATCATGCGCTCACAGGCTAAAAGAATGGATGAGCAAAGAGTCACTCTTCCATCAGCCAGCTCGGCAGTGAGGCCCAGCTCTAGCTGAACAGGACACAGGGCTTTAGATCTAGCTGAACAGGACACAGGGCTTTAGATCTATCTGAACAGGACACAGAGCTTTAGATCTATCAGAATAGGACACAGAGCTTCAGATCTATCTGAACAGGACACAGGGCTTCAGATCTATCTGAACAGGACACAGGGCTTCAGATCTATCAGAACAAGACACAGGGCTTCAGACCTATCTGATGAAGACACAGGGCTTCAGATCTATCTAACCAGGACACAGGGCATCAGCTCTGGCTCATCGCTACTGACACTAACAGAGATTCATACATATGTGGAGGACATTGAGATTCTATCAATGGATTGTCTGCCAATGAAGCATTGCCTCTCTGTTCTTGTGGACAACACAAAGCACTAACTGTTATATGTATTATACAGTGGAGGGGTGTGGTTCAAGCTATTATGATTTAACTAGATCTGCACTTCACTAGTATCAGGGATGTCATCATTGATTCTTGTTTAGAATGATCTATGAACATACCCAAAATGTATCTCTAGATACATGACTGCAGATAAGATTGTATTTTTATAACTGTCCTATGTATCATTCCTCCAGCAAGGTCTATGAATCTCGGACAGAAGAAAGGTACC
>JAODVN010050329.1:0-10443 GCA_025434125.1 Chologaster cornuta
TCCCTGCTCCAACACACCTGATTCTAATGAATGGCTCATTATCAGGCTTCTAACAACCTTCAATCAGGTGTGTTGGACCAGGGAGAGATATAAAAGATGCAGGGCACGGCCCCCCCACGACCGTTGAATAGCCCTGCTCTAGGGTACAGCTATACCAAGTTCTGGACTAAACCGTTTGTGTGTATTTTCTACTGAACTGATTGAACTCCGCTGAGCCAGTGCTGGCAACGTCATGTGCCTTCAGTAAAATGCATATCCTTTCTATCCATGACAAATATGGTCCTCCCTGCACCAGAAGCCCTGTAGGGCTAATGACATCATTTCCTTTGACACAATCTATAGTCCAACTAATGGGACCTGTAAGGGAAAATGGCTACGTGCCAGCTGGCATGCGTTCAGCCCTTTAGCGAGGGCCGGTGTGTGTGTGTGTGTGTGTGTGTGTGTGTGCGCGTGCACGCACTGCCAATATGTGGATTGCCTCAGGACAGAGTCTCGCTACTAACAAGGTCACAGCTCAAGGCGGGGCAACTAAATGTTGTAAGCGGCACGTGCACGCGCCGTCACACGCACGCACGCACAAGCGCATCTTGGAGCGAGGGCTGGAGCTGGCCATACTGTCGCCATGGAGACGGGACTGCAACCACCCTCATCCTCCTCGCGAGAGAGAGAGAGAGAGAAAGAGAGAGGTGTGTCTGAATCGTTGCGTGATTACCAACCAGCTCCTCACCCCCTCCTATGAGATGGAAAGCCAGAGGGCACTTCTCCCGCCCTCAAATGTCACACTGGGATGCTGGGAGTGATCAGACAAGAGCTCTGGCTGACTGGAGCTTGTGTGGGAAGCCTGTGAGAGGGAAGAGCCATAACACAGCATGTCAGAGACCTGCAGCTGACATTACAGCTTTAGATATACAGGTTGAATGCATTCTGTTGTCGTCCAATCTGACTGAGCAGCAGTCAATCAACAAACCCGTTATTTGTATATAGTTTAGCAAATTTCGTACAGGTACGCTACTGTAATGTAATGATGATTACATAAAATGAATTGAATAAAACACTAGACAACCATCAGATACCATTTGACCAAGTCAAAGTAATATATACTGTACATTCCGCAGCATATTTCTAACTCCAAACAGCACTGAATGTCTGTTTATTATTTATCTGTTATTATTTTAGTGAATCTTAGTTTACATCCCCGTCGGCTGCTCTCATTCAAACACCGTTCCTTCGAGAGTCTTGTTGGTCTCGAATGTAACTGGCTCTTTGATGTCTTTATTTAGGACAGCTTCAAGCTTGCTTGTCTACCCCCCCCCCCCCCAAACCCCTTTCAATTAATCGTAAGAGCCCAACAAAAATAAACGTCTTGTTTGTTCAGGATGGGAACAATGAGACGAGACTGTGAACACCAGGCTCAGCTGTGTCGAGCGGAGCAGCTCTTCCGTCCCGCTCTGGGAAACAAACCGCACGCACACACACACGCACGTGTACCAAGTGGAAGAAAAAGACCCCCAGCCGTCGTCAGGACATTGTGGAAGGGAACTGGGGGTGGGGGTCTAGCAGTAAATACGCCTGAGAGGTCAAATGATAATATTGGATAGGGCAGCAATGAGGGGGTTTCCTTTAGCACAGGCGTGTCAAATGTAATTTGGATAGTCTGCTGGTTGAAAAGGCCAAACGAGCTGCAAAGTGATATTATTTCCCTCCATCATTGTAATAATAATTATGATCTCAGTAATAACAAGCCAGATCATCTCTAAGTTATTCTTTCATAAACGTGCTGTCCTCGTTGCTCTCGAGCTACGTGATGTCTGGCCCATAACCAGTCCCCTTAATAATACAACGCCACAGCCCTCACACCAGCGCAATATCTGGGTGTAAGAGGCTAGGGGCGTCTAGCATCCAGCACCTTGGTGCTAACCAGGCTGGTACCTGGGAAAGCTGTATGGGGGGAAAAAAATGAAACGCTAAAATCTAATCTCATATCATTCCCCGTATTAATACTGTATTATTGGGTGAACAGTTTTTAATTATATAAAGGTAGGATGGGCACATCTGCAATATTTTCAAACGCCACTTCTTTTTTTTAAGGTGGGCGGATTTTCAGTCGGTACAAATGTATTGACTAACAAAAACATTTCCTGCTTCACGCATGTTCGACAGACTACCTGCTTGCACATACTATATGTAATATTAATAATAAATAATACAATCATGCATTATTTTTTATTACAGGACGCATTTATTTAAAAAAGTATCAGAAAATAAGATGTGCTTTCCTGTTTGATGTTGGGAATGAGTCTAGTCTTATTGACACTGCTTGTCATCGCTGGACCTGTGTTGTATGTGTGTTCACCATCGTCATGAGACCTACAGTAGGATGCGTTCACAATTGGTTTGCAAACCTATTTTGCTTTTGCATTGTTTTCGCCGTGAACGCTTTCGAACAAAAGCAAACTGTTTGAGGAGGTAGTTCTCGGCGAACACGCGTTGAAGCTGGACAAAGGGCGACAGTTTAAATCTAATATTTTTTAAATGTTTACACAAATTGTTCAAAGCTCGAACGTTCGCTGTGTTCGCCAATTCTGAACACGTCTCTAGACTCTTAGGTTTTAATGATTGTTTCTTTCTCTCTGTCTCCATTTCTGTCTTTGTCTGTTTCTATTCTTGCTGCTTTCCTCTTGCTTTGTGCTTCCTTGTAATTTTATGGCCTTTTCTTCATCTCTCTGCATCCGTCTCATTCTGCATTGTTCCAGCCCTGGTTCCTCTGCTGTCTCCTGTGTGACGGGACATATGCTGGTGGGGATGGGCTCATCTGTCATGCTGCTCTTGCCGTTTCCTGCCCTCCCACTCCTGACCGATGGCTTTTAAACAAACTGTGTGTGTGTGGGGCCGCGCGCGCCCGTTTGTGTGCACAGCAGTCATTCAATCAGTACCAATGTAGCCCTGCCTGGCTGCCCACAGCATGTCGGCGTGTGCTTCCCATTAGCGACATGTTAAACCCGTGGGAGCCACGTTACAGTGGCACATTGCCACGTCGGGTGTCAAGTATCACAGAGGCACTGGGGGTTGACCCATGTTGTGTCTCTGTTGTGGCTGGCAGTCCAGTTTGTAGGTCACGTACGGTAGCAATGAGCTTAACACTTGACCCTCTGTTGCTGCCCTCCGCGTCAAACAACAGTGTAATGTCTGGTGCTTGGCTGTGTGCCTGTGTTCTGTTGACTTCCATTACCTCATGTTTACAGTAGTAACTCCAGGAATATAAAGACCGGACTAGGGGTGGTGGATGATACAGGACAATAGCCTGGTGCGTAACTATACTCAAAATTAACTTTGCGAACAGGGTCTGAACGCACTCAGAATGTGGTTGTCTTTGCGTCCTAATATGCATAGACTAGGCGGGATAATTTTCTAAATATTAGAGTAGCTTTTAACCAATCAATGTTGCTACAGCGGTTTGTGTCGATTAATCTAGCTCTACCACCATTTTGAAACAAAGGTGTGTCTTCAACATTATTGGACTATTGCACTATACTAATGCGTTGACTGATTCATCATAATAAGCAAAAAGGAAAAAAACAGACTTTGAAAAACCCATGTGAATAGCCTACATGTGAAACTGTTTCACCCAAAATGTTTGGTTTCTAGACCACAACAACTTGAGTTCTCCAGCCACGGCCGGATATGACGTCACGCCGTCTAGATGAATAGACCTCGATCAGCTTTGCAGACAGATTAAATGTATTTAATTTAATCAAAATTTATTTAAAAAACAAGAAAACTGCTGAGTACAGGCAAATATTACAAATATTTTAAATGGTTTAAAAAACAGTTGAAAACAAATTATGTATTTTCTGAGGCCGAATGGTTTTGCATGTGGGTTGTATATACTTATCAGGGGTCTGCTAAAGTCTACACACACTTAACGCTTTAGTAAGGTACAGAAACAAGGAAACATCTTGACACTCCATGTTTTGTTAGCTAATGTTGTCAAGGCTCATTCTCACTTTTAATTGAACCATTGATGCTTCCAAAGAGCTGATCTGTTTTCCTATGTTGCAGGCCACGACTTTGAATTTACCAACAAAATTGCGGGGTGGAAATTGCACACTTCCTGACGCACTCATTTGTTATTATTATTTCTATTAATATTCGTATTGTTTCCTTAATGGTTTCTGGTTGCTCATATCGGTGCTGTCTGGTTACTGTGCTCAGCAAAGATATTTATCTGTACCCTGACGCAAGATGGGCCTCTCTCAAGCAAGTCTTTACAGATGTGTTAAACCTGTGCAAAAATGTAGAACAGCAGCTCATGTGACTTTTCAGCCCTTTTCATTTTTTCCCTCATGGTTAAAATATGAGTAAATATTAAAAAGCTTCCAGCAATATATAAATTAAACCCTTCTGCCCCCTCGCTACCTCCCAATATCCTCTACTCCAGTTCCCCTGTCTTTGTGCTGTCTGAACCTAGCAGCTCTCTTTTGTCCCCAGCGAGACCCTTCCGGTCGCTTTATGCTGTGTTTGCTTATCTGCGCCCTGTTGTTCTAGCTCTCTCTCTCTCCCTCTCTATCTCTCTCCCTACCATATTTGTCTTCCTCCTTCATCTTTATCCGGACCTCCCACTCTCTAAGGTCAGTGTGTCTTTCTACAACCTGATACTTACAGGCTCTGTCCAGACCACCCCAGCACCTCTCCTCCCACGAGACTCCCTCATTCTCCTGCATGTGTGTGTGTGTGTGTGTGTGTGTGTACAAATCAGCCCCATAGCTGCAGTACTGGTGCTGCTGCTGAGCAAGTTATGACAGGAATGTGGGCTGACATGAGCGGACACGTCCTCCTTCCGGGCACAGCAGACAGAACGGCAATGGGACCATGTCCATGAACTGGTGATCTTGAGCCAGACCTTGAGCCATTGGTAACAAACTGCTCATCTGGGGGAGATCAGCTAGAGGCGGAGGGTTGGTGGTGATCTGTCTCGAGGACGCAGATTTAAACGTGAGCGTCGATGTGTGTATTGATCGCACACAGGCTTGCTGTGCTCAGCAGAAGATGATGGGTGAATGTCTGTCAGCCGTTGTATAAGTCGAATGAGAAGTTTCCTCAGATACTGTACCTCTCTGTGCGCGTGTGTGTGTGTTTGTGGGAACAGTCAAACACCCTTGCCAAAACGCCAGAGTTTTTAAATACTAGCATTGATGTACATTATTACCACTGGAAGATTTTTCATTTGTGTTTTATTTCAATACTGCCTCAGGATTTGTTGAGGCAGTATCGATCTTGAATTCCTAGGGTTGTAAGATCTCGGAGCATATACACAGTACGTCGCATTTATTGGAGGAACCGCTGCGTTGTCACCGTGACAGGGCGTCCATCTTAGAGCGACGGTCGTCCGACCCACAGTGAGGATTTATACACACAGTCCCTCTGGCCATGAACCCTGTCGGGTCGTGGAGGAGGAAATAACTGTCCAACAGGACAGCCTGGAAGTGAAAACAATGGCACGCAGGAAATCTTCTGTCCGCTATTATCACACACTGGGGACGATGCGAAAGGTGATTAAGGTGTGAGAATCACACACACACACAGGACATGCTGCAGTGCACGTTCCTGGTTTAAAGCTGCACAGCATCTGCTCCACCGGAAAGAAAGAGCTGGATGATGATTTCTGTTTCTGTCATTGTCCCCTCTCTCTCTCTCTCTCTCTCTCTCTCTCTCTCTCTCTCTCCACATACCTTGTGTGCAACAAACAACAAACAGCCTTCGTACTGCCTAGTCGTGACTCTGGCCGTCTGTGTGTGTGTGTGCTCCACAGAACATAGACGTGACCAACTTCAGCAGCAGCTGGAGCGACGGCCTGGCGTTCTGTGCTCTCCTGCACACCTACCTGCCTGCTCACATCCCCTATCAGGAGCTCCTCAGTCACGACAAGGTCACAAACCATCTCGTGTGACAACCACACCACCTTTGTGTGCTTAGAGGCTGTAATAACACCTTGCAACACGGAGCAACAGGATTTTAATGGTTTACAAAGAGATAACAGGGCAAACAGAAGACAGGAAGGGTACACTACGGATAATACAATTGGCCACACAACATTAAATATAGGTGTAACTAACAGGACTTTGGCTAATGATTATGCAATATCTTGCCTATGGTATGATCTTGCCAGATAGGTGAGAGCATCTGCCAACTGTCACAGTTCACTTGAAATAGTGTCATATGTTACAGTATGTTAGGGTATGTACTGTATGATGCAAGCTATGGGCTCCAAGCAGCAGCCATTTTGTGTGTGTAAAAACTGTGCAAAAACAAATGTCTGAAATGAATCTTGAGTTGTTTAATGACAATGAGTATCGTTTGTATCGTAACAGCACAGTTAGAATAACAAGAGGAACTCTCTAGGCTTGCGTTTGGACCGAGTCATCCTTTCCTTTATTAATGTACATAATGCATTCATTAATGTTAGTTTCTTAATACATAAGTGTGGTAGAATTGAAAGGGCCATAAACATATTGCCCACTATTAAAGTTATAGTCACATTCAAATACACCAAATATCTCTTTGCGTTCCGAAAAATATCCTTACACTTCTGCTAGAACTATTATTAATACACAGCCAGGGCTCCTACTAATACAACTACAACTTTACACAATAAATAGGAACATAAACATAGTGGTGAACACCGTTCACAACAACAAAGCTGTAGCAATACGCTTTGCTTCACAATGTGTTTCAAGTGTGTGAGGCGGCACTGAAGGGTGGGATGTTGTTTTGATTTGAGCTTGAAGTTAGTTGTTTTGTTTGCTGAGAATGAGAGACCCTGAGAGAGGTGAATTGGATATGCGGATGGCCAGGCCAGACCTCTGTAAACGACGAGGTTCCTCTCTTCTGCTCTAATGTTGATTCAACCAGCCAACAACATTAAAACAATAGACATGCACCTGGAGAGTCAAGCACCCCACAGCAGATGTGACAAATCGGTAGTAATGTAGTAATGTACGTGCCTGTGTGAATGTGTGACATAAAACTGGTGGCAGTGATATTGCGCGCCCCTGTCTATATGAATAATTGATTAGAAGCATATTGGCTTTAATAACTCTTGCTGAGTGACTTTCCTAGCACACTCAGACGTCCAAACACAAGACTCTTCCCAGGTCTTTGCCGTCCTCTTCCAGAAAGCCCATTATGCTCTTTTAGAAATGGGTTTATGTTTATTCTGTATACTGAGAGGCTTTTACATTTTAAAAGGAGAGTGGTATATTTTAGTCCTAACTAGCCCTCTAAAGTTACACTGAAGGCCTTTTTGTTAATAAGCATTCATATTTTATAAAAGCATGGACCCATTAACACAGTCTGAACATGTATTGATTCATGCGTCGGAGTTAGTAGAACATTAGTGTAAATGACAAGTGATTTGATGTCCAAAATGACGGGCAACAAGATCTGATTATCGAGCCTGCCCTCTCATTCACACCTATTCAGTGCATTGAGCCACATGCCATTCACAAAAATACACTAAGCAGCTCTAAATACAATTTTCAAGTTACATTAGCATAGAAACACAAATGCTCTTAAAGATAACTTGAGCTACCTCACAGGCATTGCATTGCGTCTGTGTATTTGTTTGTTTTCCGACTCTGTTGCTGTTTAAGGGGCTACATGTTGAACTGACATTGGAATACAGAGACCTCTGGTTAAACTGTGCCCTGACAACCCATTTGTTTTTTCTACAGTGCCGGAATCTGACCCTGGCTTTCCAGGCTGCTGAGAGTGTTGGCATCAGACCATCCCTGGTGAGTTGAACATGACCGCACACAGACAACACAGAGGAGTTGACATACCGGTATCTATTTTTGCCAAACTATAGGGGGAATGTTCTAACTTTCCATACAGAAAAGAGTCCCAAACTATTTTCATTATAGGCTATGGGGGCTGTTATTTAATATGCAAATAAGATTTTGATTGCATTAAGCCTTTGTTATAGTGTAAACTGTGTAATACCACATGGTTTGGTGAAAATCATGTGAAAATTTTACTTAAGTATTCATATTTTTAGTTTTTGTCATTTTAAGCACTTTGTAATGCTCTCTTAAAAATGTGAAATCAAAAAAATGTACAATGTTATTAGTTCATATTAGTTTATTGAAACATTCTAAAGTTTTTGCAGTTAATTGCACACACTGTCAATAACCATAGCAGTAGCATAATGTATTTGGCATTAGTTTTAGATTAGATTTTCCCTTAATTATATTTTAAATCAGAGGAACTTCTAAAGTAGAAAACCTGCCCACCTAAAGTTTTACAGTATCACAATAGTATTTATAGTAATAGGCTATTTGTTATGAAAATCATACTATCACACATATTTACATGATAACATATTCTAGTTCATAATGCATGTACATGCATATTGTAGCAGCGTACACACTATTACAGTAATATCAAGGACATGCGATTACAGAGAATTTATATATTGGCACGTTAACACTCAGTACATGTCAAGTTAACTCCTCACACACAGATCTTGTCATGGGAACATGTAAGAGAGAAATTGGTCGGGTTCATCAGATTATTTTAAATCTGCTGCCACTGCCGGCTGGAATTAATTGTTTTCCTCTTCCATACATTTACAGTTACTATTTAAAGTGTTAAAGTTTTAGTTCATAGTTCATTGAGTTCATAAGAACAGTATGGCAAAAGTGTCCATATGTACCCTACCAGAGAAGCACAACCATAACATAACATTAGCATCAGGTATCCAGGAACTAGTCAAGGATTCCTTATGAACATGATTAAATGGACCCAAGAGTAAAAACAATCGATAAGTAACAGGCTAGGCATTAGCCTGTTACTCAAACTACTGTTATGACATTTTGACTTCCAGAAGGACATGAGAACACTGGAGCAATCCCAGATATAATAGCTGTGGTCTAACCAAGTCAGCATTGAATGTCAAACTTTAGAAGAGGAGACTTCCCACCACCAGACGAGCAGAGGCAGTACTTTCTTGGAGCGCTAACTGCAGACAACACGCCGGGCCCTCTCTTCTCGTTACTTAAAGCTGACCCACGGCAAGGCCTTTGTGACGCACAGTTGTGGGAAGCCTGATTTATTCTGACTCATGACGTTCCAGGAGGATTTAGCTCAGAGCAGCTAGATACGGCTTGAGACATGCCAAGATCAATTTATCTTAATGAGCGTCTACCGTTCCCATTTAAGAATGTTGACCCATTGGACACAGATTAAATTAATCGTAAATAATTAAAATGAGCAATGATCAATGATGTCATCAATGTTTGCCCAGGTTTATATATCTTCTGAGGGGGATATTGGGGTGGGGGTTTGGGCCATAATACAATTTTTATTATAGCTCTTAATCAACCGGTGGTTGTATTAATCACGAATGCACTGCAAATGTGTGAATACATGTGAAGACCTTTTGTAAAGGTCATAATGCTTGTATAGCTGCCCTGTCCCCTAGTTCCATAGTGTGAAGCTAGTCTCTCTCCCTCTCTCTCGATCTCTCTCTCTCTCTCTCTCTCTCTCTCTCTCTCTCACCCAGGATGTCGCTGAGCTAATGCAGACGGACATACCCGACTGGCAGAGCGTCATGCAGTATGTGTCGCAGATCTACAGGTACTTTGAGACCTGACTGCCACAGGAGCAGCAGGAGTCAAGCCGGGAGGCACAGTGGAACTTTCTGCCCAATTCCACACACCGCACCTTCACCCCACCAAAGACTGAACAGCATTTATTAAAGCTTTGCAGGCCTCTCGTTGCATGACCAATACCCATAATTATGCTTGTAGCTGTTACACGTTCTACAGCACAGCCCTCTGCTAATTAGGCCTGTAAAGTTCCTTAGCGTTGTGCTTGTCTGTCCTTCGTTACGTGACACTACAGTCTACACTAGAGTCGGCACTGTGGTCCAACTTCACTGAGGCTGTGGTGTGAGAGCTGTCAGGCATTGGTGACCAGTGTCTTACCCAGTAACATGTTTACACTTTAGGCCTTGTTACAGTAGGTGCACAAACACACTAGAAATTGACGACACATTTGCCAGATATATAGAGACTTTTACACGTATCGTTCCCTAATCCACTTAATGCCACTGGCTTTTTATTTATTTATTTATTTATTTAATATTCACGTATATAAGGAGAGGTTGAAGAGCTAGTTGGAGAAGCAACAACCCTTTTATGGTTGACTAATTCAGCAGTGTTTGCACGGTTGCCTCAACCATCATACTGCTGGGAAAAGCGTATTCATGTAACTGACAGGGTGCATTATTTGTGAATCAGTTGCTCTTATTTCAAGTCCTGTACATATACATTTTTTCCATATAACACAAATGCAAAGCTGTATAGACGTGCATGTTAGGGCTAGGAACTTAAATTAGGTTATTTCTTTATTGTCAGGTGTTCCATTGTTGAATGTTCTTTTGTT
>JAODVN010050439.1:0-10442 GCA_025434125.1 Chologaster cornuta
TCATTTAATTTTGTTATTTTTCTGTAAAGCGCTTTGTGACTCTGTCTGTGAAAGGTGCTATATAAATAAAGATTACTTTACTTTACTTTACTTACTAACAGCTGCGTCTTTGTGTCATTGCAGTGTATGCGTCCGTCAGCCTATATCTCCTGGTGCAACGGCCTGGCACGCTTATCCTCTACGATGATGTGCTACAGGTGCTGTCTGGATCACCAGGTAATATTACAAATACAGGGCATAGATGTGTGCTTTTCCCAAATCTTCACTCTAAAGCAGAGGTTTTCAACAGAGGATCCGGGACCCCTATGGGGTCCTCAGAGGTACTGCATGGGGTCCTGCAAATTATTTGATCCCTAAGATTTTCTTCCAAAAAATGGTATAGTCAGAAAATAGACATTAATATAAATAAAACCTGTGCTAGAAATATATACATCTGTCAATACTCATTTTAGTGGCTTAGTTAGTTACATGGCACTATAGGTCGCTCTATACATTATTGTTGTCTAGGCAACTAAATTCTTTATAACATATGTGATAGGGGGCATGCCGTGTCTCTATCAGTCAAGGGGTCCTTGGCCCAAAAATGTTGTCTTTTATTCTGAGAAGTAGTTTTTTAATACTACCAAAAACTAAACTAAACATTTGTGACTAAAAGTTTACAAAATGAAGACAGAAAATAACTGAATACAGTTTGGAACAGCTTTTTGTTTTATTGTTGTATGATGAACCTCTAGACTATGTGTCACTTCTGCTGTTTCTCTCTGTGATCTCTATAGCAACCAATGTTTAGGGTTTACAGTAATTCACCTACTGGACAGCTGCTTATCAGCATACAGTAAGCAGGTGCAGTAGTGGTATTGTATTGAACTGTTACAGGCTCATCCCAGTCAGAATGCCTAAACTAAATTTAAACAATAGTATGTCGTAAACCATTACTGCTAAATCGGCAGGTGCTCGAAACCAGCCATTGGTACAGCTCCAGAGAAAGTCTCTTCAGCTACCAACAAGCTCCAACTACACAACACTGTCTGCTGTATTGACTATAGCCAGGAGCCAATATGAAATCGGTGGCTTCCCCTACCTGCTGGGTCAAGAAACCAACAGCTCAGGTACTGTACTCTATATTAGTAGCTCCCCAATCTCCTCTCCAATCTCCAATCCATCTTTTGACCCACAAAAATAACTTTTTTTGAATGATATCAGGTTACCTGTTTACATTGTGTCATCTAATCGGGTCTGGTGTTTATATGCGCCAAAAATTAAATTAAACATGCACATATTATAGGCTCGATAATGTAATGATTCTTGGTAGCAAAAGGGCTCAAATAATTAATCCATAAACCGTCAAATGCTGATTTCTATAAAAACAAATTAATTAATTGTAACACTAGCATTCACATAGTTGTTTAATCACAGATCAATCCAATCCAATTACTTTGTTTACAGCTCAAAAAACACATTTTCGGGTGCTGCTTCAAAATGAAATTTCAATCAGGTTGGGCTTTTCTCTTCTTATTGAGATGTTATTACAGTATAAAGCCTTTTCTTATTGGTTGGGCCATGTTAAACGGAATAATATGGTAACATGTAAACAACCATCCAAAAGCATTGAAAAACACCCCCTTAAAAGCATTTAGAAACTTTTTGGAATTGAACCACAGTTTTATAAAGTCTGCTAGCTACTATTTATGTCTGATTGAATGTATACATGTCTATGTAATGGCAGCGTATTAATAATACCATTGCATGTTGTGGGAGCTACTGTAAAGAAGATATTGCAAATCACCAGGTGTGCAAACAGGGTGGACTGACCTGACAGCATTGGCGTTGGTCAGCATCCAACTCTTTGACAAGGATGGCGGCGCCATCCAGGTCACAGACCCGATCCACGTCTCTGTTCCCCTCCCCTCTGACACACGCAATAGGATCGCCACAAGCATACCTGCTTGGGTATACCAGCCTAAGACAGGTACGGGACAGATATACAATGCATGGTTTCTCATATGTTTTCTGTTCAGTGCTTTGATATACAGGTAGTATTTCTGCGTATTTCTCTACAGGGCTGTGGGTCCGTAATGGGACAGGTTACATAAAAAAGGAAGGCACACAGTTCATCTGGAATGTTGTGGTTCCTCAGATGGGTTACTGGCTTGCTGCCTTTCCATCGTCTTCAGGTGAGGGGATTTAATTCACCAGCACTGTTCTTTTGCTGGGACTTGTTTGCTGGGACTTGAGAATGGTTTTCTGATTAAAATTTTTCAAGAATAAGAAGATTGTGTAGGTCAGTTACATATACATGTACAGTATCCTAAATCAGCTATTGCAAGCTAAATGTAAGCTAATACACTTTTAGCTAGTTTACCGTTCTCTGTGCATGTTGAAAAACTAATATGATACTTCGACACAGCCCTGGCTCCGTTAATATGTTTTCATTTGAGCTCGAATTTAGCAAGAATGACTGACCATTGTCATTTTTCACGGGCGGGTCATCATTATATCCAGGTGACCTGAGAGAGTCAATCGAGTATGCTCAAATTTTTTTTCTCCAGAAAGTCCCTTTTCCTTTTTCTCTGTTTATCCCTTTCTTTAATATAACTAGATTAATAATGTGAACGCAAGAGGACTGACCTCAGCACCTATTTCTTAATCTTTCACCAAACAGTCTTCTCAGACCATCTGAGGTGGATAAACCAAGCTGCTTCAGAAGTGAACCTTCGTAGTTCTGAGCGAGTTGACTGCCATGCTTTGTCTTCCAGGCATGGGTCTTGGACACCCGGGCCTGAGGGACATCACCACCTACCACACCTTGTTCCTGCTCTCCATCTTGGGTTCTCTGGCCCTGCTGGTGCTCATCCTGCTGTGTGTGCTGCTCTACTACTGCAGGTTTGTGTGTGTGTGTGTGGGGGGGGCGTAAGTCTAACTTTTGAGTGTTCATTAGAAGAAATTCAAAGATGAAGTTTGCAATTGTGGTTTAGCAGTAAATGAAAGAAACATTGTATGGTCTTCACCCTAGCCATGCAAAGAACAGTTACGCCGACATTTTCAATGGTCACATGGTTCAAGGAGAGGCTAAACCTAAGACAAAATATTTCTAGGAAGTGCTTGGTGGACAATTTGAATATATAAATACAGATACACAACAACATTTGTGTATCTGTATTTATATACCCCGGAGAACGGTGCAATTCTCTCTTTATACGGCTCTGGTCTTCACTAATCTGCGCTTCTGTCGTGGGCTCTCCTAGGCAGTTTTTTTTTCTTTCTGACTTATGGTGTCCTTTGTGTCTTTTTTAGGCGTAAGTGTCTGAAGCCACGGCGGCAGCAAGCCAAGCCCCACTCTTCAAATCTAAATGGCTCGAAGCGAGACCAGGGCACATCCACTTCACGCCTGAATTTGATCTGTGGGGGTCACGTGGAATCCGGTCCCTCTGCCGACACTGGCAAATCTGATCTGTCCCCATCGCGGGACTACCAGAGCTCAAGGGAAGAGTTTGCTAAACATGTACCGGCTCACAAGCTACGCCACTCAAAGGCCAAAAATGCCTCGGGACCCCAGCGGGGCGAGAGCTTTCCCATGAAGGTCACACGCGCTACAGAGACCAACAATCTGGACAACCCTTTACTGCATGAAGAATACAGCAGAAGCTACAGCCCTATGGAAGACAAGGACACAGAATATCACCGGCACCACAATGCCAATGACAACCGCGGCTATTCCTCTAATCCTCCGTCTCCGCCTCGCTTTCAAGGCTACATGCCAACGCAGACGGACAAACCCCCGGAATATTCAGCGGCCGCGGCAGACAACCTCGCCAGGCCGACCTCCCTCAACACCCAGCCGGGACAGATCATCTTCTGTAGTTCCATTGACCAGATGAAGGAGAACATGTACCGGAGCATGGTGCCCACCCTGGTCATCCCGGCGCACTATATGCGACTGTCCTCTGACTTCTCTGGAAAAGATAACAAGGACCAAAAGGACCAAGATAAAGATAGTGCACAGATGGGAGGAGGTCAGCAGCACCATCACCACTCCCAGAAACAAGGGCAGCAGCAGCCTCAACTGCAGCAGCAAGGTGGATCTCAAGGCGATGACTCTGAGGAACCAAGTTGGGCGTCTGACAGCTCTGGTGGACCCATGACCATCCCAGTTCTCTTTAATGACTCCACAATGGCACAAATGAATGGAGAGCTCCAGGCTCTGACCGAGAAGAAGCTTCTGGAACTGGGTGTGAAGCAACACCCGCGGGCATGGTTCATTTCCCTGGATGGACGTGCCAATGCCCACGTGCGTCATTCCTACATTGACGCTGGCAATGACCTCAGCGGTGGGGGCTGTGGGTTCGGCGGTGGAGCCAGCAGTGTGATCCGAGACAACCTTGAACCGCCAATGGAGGCCCAGGAACGCAAGGCGTCTGCAGCAACCCGGAAAGGCACAGATGAACGATGGGGTATCGGGGGACGAAAGGCACATGGTGTTGGCAGCAGTGGTGGAAAGACCTATTCCAAGCTAGCCTACCCAGACCACAGTGAGCCTAGCAGTAGTGAAGGACGGCCAGTTTCCCCTGAAGAGAACTCTCTCACCCCTCTTCTGGATGAAGGCCCGTCGTCGCGAGGTTCGACCATCCCCAGGAGAGGGCGAAGTCGCGGGAATAGCAGCCGCAGCAGCAATAGTGAGAATCGACGTGATTCCATGACAAGTCCTGAGGATGACCCGGACGACAAAGATGAGAACAAGAAGAGTCCGTGGCAGAAGATTGAAGACAGGCCTCTCATGGTCTTCCACCCCAAGAAGTGAGCCATTTCATCAGAGCTCATTGAACAATAATGTTCTTGCAATCTGTTCAATGGGCAATCAAATCACTGCAGCATTGGCTAAATACTGAATATTGCAACTCCAACATAACAATCAGTAAGCACAAATACTTCACTGGATAATGGTCTTTTATGTTGTTTTGTTTTGGTGATAATCACTTTTTTTTATATATTTTTTTAAATTAAAATTATCAAGTGGAGAACGTCAATCTATAAACAAAACTGACACACTGAAAACGCTGATTATGGAAATGGACATTTTATAAAACAAAAGAAAATGCTGAGAATAAAGCACTTACTAGCTATTTGATATTGGTTCTATCTAGTATTTGGAAGTCAATTAATGGCATTTTTATATATGGACACTGGTGGATTGGATAATAATTTCTATTCCTGGACTCTAATCCATACAAAAATTCCCTTTGATAGATAGTGGAAGTGGACCTGTTTTTCATTACGTACTCTACTAACCTGCAAATGAAACATTTCTCAACATTTCTTAAAGGTCAGAGATAAAGAGAAATGATCGAGTGGTGTTTTTTTTTTTTGAAGATACTCAATGTTTTATAGTGTGGTAATGTTGCACCCCTGTTAATGGATAATAGACCTAAGTTCCAACGTGCAATGTACATTTTTCTCCTTCAGGGATGTAGTGATTTTCACTTCCTTTAGTACTGTGTTAATGTATTGTAATTATTGATTCAGATAGTAATGAGTTTACATTTTGCTCATCATGTTCAATGCTTTCTGTCTTCTGTCTAGCTGATATTATAATTGTCATATTTGTATTATTGTCACCTACAATTCTGCCATATTAATTCATACAGTATCTGCCTTTTTCCTCTGTGGAGTTCATGTTGTTTAAATAATCCCATAATGTTCAGAAAGACCACTGATGTAAGAAGGTTGCATGAAATAGGCATAAGGCACCAAAGGCCCTCTCCTCCCCCACACAGACACACACATACACACATACAGCTTGCATAGAAGGATTAAACACAATAACCTTGTCTAAGTATTTACAGATAGTCTATGCATTAGCAAAAACAAATGTATAGGCATAGGCCTACCTGTTCACTTACTTGAGATGTATAAGGGTTTTTTTTCTAGACAGGGTGTCGCCCACTTTTCTCCTGTAAGTGCCTTGTTTCACATCGGGTTGAGCAATAGGCATGAAGGTCCTTTAACAAAAGGTTGTTTGTGAACAACAAGGTTGTGTGTCTGGGATTAACCTTGTGGTTTAAACCAGCATTGTTATCGCTATGGTTGAAACAGAGTGCATGATCTGGGAAGGTCATAACGCAATGAGGAGCATACCTTTAAATAACTTGTCAAGATTGGCACTTGGCAGATGCTAGGAAGCACAGTACATCAGAGTTATTACATCACTCTGAGGTGCATGCCTGCCAAATAAATTCTAGATAGGTTTTATTGTGTCTCACATTCATAACTTCTTGTATCTATGTTTTTTCACCAAACTTGTAAATGATATGAACTCGAACTATATGAGATTTTATGTATGTATATGACTCTGGATGTGCATGTAATATGTAGAATAGGGTGTTTTTAATTATAACTTTTTTTAAACGATCCAGGATGCTTGGCACAAACTAATGCATTTGCATTATATTGCCAAATTTATTTTATATAATAGAATAAGAGTAGTCCTTTTTATTCACTTCTAACAAACATCACTTCCGGTCATTAATGTTTACAACAATAACATTCTGACCAAGATGCTCCCACACTGTAGCTAGCATCACTACTGCCTGTGACACATTACCAACTGTGAACTATGTTAGCTATTTCATAAACACAAACTCAGCACACTAAAACCAACAAGAACATTTACTTTTTTGTTTGTGTGTTTGGTATAGAGCATTATATGAAAAATATTAAATAAATAGGAAATATTAGTATCCTAATTGTTGGTATTTTTTAAACCACCCTGCTTGCTGTTTATACGCCTGTGCCAGTAGCCTACAGAACATGCTGAAAATGTGATGTTTAAAGTGTCAATAACACCCATGAAATATTCATACTGAAATGTTTTGTCCTCTGCTGTAAATTATATATGTATCTTCTGGACAAGATATACATTTATTGAGTAGTGCAACTGTGGCTGTCCTTGCTGGTTTATAGTTTTACATGACATGAGATGGGATTTCTCAATAGATTCAGTTTGTGAACTTAACATTGTTTTGAGAAATGTATTTGGAATTAAACAATGATGTGCTACAGCATAAACTATTGAAGGTCGGCAAGTTAAACTGTAGGTCATCTGTGTGCAAACCCATATGCTTCGAACCTGGTCAGATGTTTGTAAACTGTAAACTGATTATTTCTGTATGAAACAAGATTCAAAAAAATAAATTTGTTTCCACAGTCATCTGTTCTGTTTAGATTTTTACTGTTAAGCATTCACAAGAAACTATGTGCAAGGCTATGACTAATGGACATACACGCACACACACACACACACACATGGACCTGCCCCCATGATACTGTGGTGGTACTCAATTTCGTCACGTGATAGTCATGTGATTGTTCAATCCCCTTTCGGGAACTGTTTACCATTTTTATATGCCTTAGTGTTATTCATGTAGAAACGTACACATAGCACGATATTAAACACTGCTGTGCCCTATCTTACGTACAAGGTAAGAGGATAACGTATACATTTATAACCTACATTAAATCGTCAAGTCAAAAGCCGGTTAGATATTTAATCTTAGCCATCTAGCTAACATTAGCTTTTCAACTATTAGGCTTTTGAAAACATCGGTTAGATATGTTAAATGGATTAAAGGGATTTTATCGATTTTATGTTGGAATGCTGCTTTGTCGTTTGACCACTGATGTCATGTGGTGTGGTTGAGTATGAAACTGGTTGTATTGGTTTCAGTTTTCCACATCAATCTGATCTTGTGGTCTTGCTCTGCAGCCTACAGCACGGTAGTCCTAGTACAAGCCAGGGTATGCTCCACTTGCATCTGTGAATAACACAACTCACATTGTCCTGTCTCCATCTAAAACATCTGCGTACAATGGTAAGGAACTTTTCCATATTGCCTTTTTTTATATTGTCGTCTTTGAATAGTATCTTTATTTCTTTGTCTCTGTCTATTTCTCTGTCTAATTGCCACACGCCTCCTTGTGTAAATATTTGTCACAATATTGCTACACTATTGCTACAGCAGGTAAGATATTCATATTCTTGTGGAATTAGATTTTATTAAACACTCATGACACCTGTAATAATAATATGAAGCAGTAAATATTCAGAATTAAAATTCCAATTACAATTTTATTAGACCTACAATTTATCGTTTCTGATAATATGCACTAAAGTGCACCAACTAAACCCTAAAGAAAACAATAAAGTTAATATATGATTCATTTAAATATATATTATTTGTTTTACTCTGTTTTCTTTAGGGTTTAGTTGGATTGCTTAATCAGCTGGTGAACTTGCCCACTATTATTTTCCAACACTAAAATGGTATAGTGGTGTATCACATGAATTCACAGAAACCACCAATATCAGATACGATACAGCATATTGCCCACAAGTCACGTTGATGTTCAGTGAATCAAACTACACACCTCTTTTCCCACAAGACCCTGATTGTGTGGCTGGCTCTGTTTGGCCTGAGCACAGCAGTCATCTGTCCAGATGGGAGCGTGTGTGCAGAGAAGCACACTTGCTGCCAGAGCCCCGATGGGAGCTACGGATGCTGCCCCCTACCTAATGTGAGTGAACAAGCGAGTTGTCCGCCAGCAGCTGCTATTGGATAAATGCCATTTTAGACACGTAATTATAATATGTTCCCTGTCTGGCCTCAGTTTGTTCTGAAGGCACACGAGGCTTGTGGTTATTAGTTGCTTGTGTCGCTGTACGACGGTGACATTTTCTCAACACATGTATGCTACTGAAAACTGTGCAGTGGTCAAAAACAAAATGGTTTATGGGAGTGAACCTTTAGCCCAAAGTGTCATAACCCCCACCTGAATTATTCAAGCTACACCATGTCAGCAGTCTGTCTTTGAGTGTGCATAATAGATATCTGAGAAATGCAGGATTAGTCTAAGTAAAATCAACACAGGCTTTGTTTTTTTTTTGTCAAAATTTCCTGTCTTCAACGCTGTGCTGTTCCTGGTCTTATCACTCTGTCTTGCCTAATATCGTCTGCTTTGCTTCGCTGCAGGCTGTCTGTTGTTCCGACCACCTCCACTGCTGTTACGAAGGCACCTCATGTGACGTTGTCCATGCCAAGTGCATCAATAAGACCGTTTCCTTGTCCTGGCTGAGAAGACTCCCAGCCCAACAACCCATGCTAACACTGCAGGTAGCCTGATGCCCACATTTCCTCTAGAGCAGTGGTCCCTGTCGCTATATTGTTACTTAAGTCAGCTAGTAGATGACGATGCAGTCTTGGCAGCTAGCCAGTCAGCAGATCTGGAACAATGGGGCAGGCAAAGAAGGTAAACATAGGACGGAATAGGAAATGAACATGGCATAATGGGGGGAAAACAACAACTCAGGCATTATAGATAACATTTATTTTTACAAATGTGATTTTTGCGTTAAATAAAATAATTGCTATGGGCTTCATCTATAAAGCATACAGTAGAGTGTCAAGAGGCTCATGTTCCTCTTAACACTTCCTATAAAGCAGAAATGTCCCCATCCCCGTACAGCACTGTGTTTCACACATGACCACCGAATAGCTGACATCTGTTTCACATGAAGGAGGAGTGTACCTTTATTTGACACAAATGATTGGCTTAGAATTGAGTTGGGGGCAGGGTTAGTCATTTTTGACGACGCTTGGTAAGAATATCCCTCTGTACGTCGGTGGCGTCACTCCACACATTGAAACACATGTTAAGCAAAGCGTAATGCTGCGGCTGTTGATATGAGTGGGATTCGCCACCTATTTTATGTCACTTTTTACGGCTGTGTAGAAGTATCAGATTATGTTTCAACGCGCACAGAGAGAGGGTAAAATAGTGAAATGCGAGGAGATATTAGATGAATTTGACAAAACGTGCATTAGCTTACAATTAGCTTGAAATAGCTGACTGTACCTTATAAGCTTTCCATCATAATTATACACTTTCTGTCCTACAAATCAAGTGTCTTTCTTGCCTTCCCATCATTAGTATTCATGGCTTGGCATGGCTCTTCCCCCAGCAGGGCGTGAAGGCAGTCATTTGTCCAGACCAGGAGTCAGAGTGTCCGACTGACACCACCTGCTGCCAGCTTCCGGACAGCTCCTGGGGCTGCTGTCCCATGGCCAAGGTAGCACACACACCAGCATGCCACTGGGTGGCATTTAGAAAAGAGGCACATTAGGTTAGCATGAATCCTACAGCGTCTTTGAGTGTCTACAAAAAAGCACTATATAAATATAATTTATTATTATTATTATTATTATTACAGCTGTTTTACCTTAAAAACACGTTTTGTGTTTTTGTACGAAGTGATCTAAAGCATGTCTCTTCTCTGATCAGCTTTTGTATCTCGAAATACATACTTCTAATGCATATATGATGCTATTTACACATTTACTTGTAATACTGGTATGTTATAACAATATAAATCTGTAATACAACTAATAAAC
>JAODVN010050548.1:0-10441 GCA_025434125.1 Chologaster cornuta
TATACCGTACATACATATATTTTATAAAATATGTTGTACACATTTTATTAATATAATATATTATATTAATATTATTATATTAATATATTAATATAATAATATAATATATATTAATATAATAATATAATAAAAAGGTAACGAGCTACTATTGTAATGCTAATAAATTGGCATGTTGGATTAGGTGCATTTGGGCCATTGCGATACATACGAATTATAGTTTTAGGGAATTCTTGTTTTGTGTAAGTTCAAAGCTTCCAAATCAATGAATGTTGGATATGTATGTAACCAAATACAAAAACGACATGATGTGCACTTAAAGTAAGGGTTGCTATATCTCTACTTGGGCTTTTGTTATAGCAAAGGGCTTATGGGAAGACATTCCTACAGCCTATACACCCCCAGTGGGTCCAAGGGGCGGGGGGGACCTATTACCACACAGTGGCTCAGATGCAATTGTGGTCTCCAGCTGCAGGGCCTGCTTGGGTGGTGCAGAATGCAGGGAGCGCTGGGCGTCAGGTTGTGCTGGGGGGAGAATGCTGCGGTTGCAGCCACAGGGACTAGAACCCCTGACATCTGTGTGTTGTGAGACAGACAGAGAGAGAGAGAGAGAGAGAGAGAGAGAGAGAGAGAGACAGAGAGAGAGAGAGACAGAGAGAGAGAGAGAGAGAGAGAGAAAGAGAGAGCGAGAGAGAGAGAGCGAGAGCGGGGGGGACTGGGTCACCACCATTTAAAATGAAAGCACATGCATGCACTAGAATTTGGGTGTTTGTACGTGTACATTTTCCATCAGCATCTTTGTCTTCCTGTGATGTTACAGTATGTGTGTGTGTGTGTGTGTGTATGTACATAAGTACATTTTCTATTTTTGTCATTCTTATCTTTCTTTTGAAATGCCTGTTACTCTGATGATGGCATGCGTGCTTGTGTGTGTGTGTGTGTGTGTGTGTGTGTGTGTAAAAGATTGCATGCGTGAGACCACTCCAAGTTGCACTTCGTTTCCTATGAATGTACACCCGTGTCTGCTCAGAGAAGCAATGCTGAGCATTACAGAGGGACACATATAGAGTGTCTGTGGGAAAATGCACAGCCTGCTGCTCCCAATGGATTTGTGATGCAATCTCTCAGCCTGGATGATTAATAAGTATAAATATCTCCTGAGCATCTTATTTCAGCATTACCACATACGTGCTCTTATCTGGAAGAAAATATAGTTTAGCTCTCTTGAGTTTTATAATAATATCAATGAAGACCACCTCCAGCTATAACTGTTCATCTACTTATCTATCATTACTTTGCTTATATATGTATTCAAAGTTGGAGAAGGCAAATGGGCAAATGTGTGGAATTTAAAGTAAATATTAAAAGCAATAAAAGGAAAGTATAATAACTGCTTTGACAGTTACCCCTCTGGGCTAAATGGGACCCCTGGGACCTTGACTTGACTTGTCCCTGTAAATGTTAGGCCGACCCCTGCAGTGATAAACAGTTACTCTTTAATTTAAAGAGTAATTACTTTGTTGTTCTGAACAACAATGAGGAAAGCAATAACACTTTCAGGGAAATGATGAAGCTCAAAGTAACTTATTCACTCACTATTTCTGAAGAATATGGTACAAATGAATGGTTCATTATATTGGACAATATATTTTGTTTTAATATAGTAACACATAACTGTGATTTATTATAGGTCTCAAGGAATATTCACATGCATTCTGGCATTATAGATTCATGAAAGTGTTTTCGAGAACCAGACAAAGAACTATCGATTGCTGTATTTATCCAGATAACCATAACTATTTTCCATATTATGGCAGCATAATAATGATCATCTAGGTATAGTCCGTTTTTTCTGCTTCATGAATATATAATTGAATCAACATGTCTGTTTTTTTTTTTTTTTAAACACACACTTACTACAAATGTATTCCACTCAAATGTGTTCTCCAGAGCCTCTCCCTGCCTACACTAAATACTAAATTAACAGAGCATGGTGATGATTAATTGTGCTTTAAAACAAACTTAAGCTGTCATCAGACAGGTCAAACCTGGAGAGTAGCATGTTCACTCCAGCTTATAGGTGGCTCCACTGCTGAGACTCACCTCAAAACCATTTCTTTTGTTATGTTTCATATTCCAGATGTGACTCACTAGATGGCACTATGTTTTGGCATCACATCTTACTGCTTTTGTAACCATTGGCTAAGGAGATGGCTCAATTCCAATTATGCAAGTCCACAGATTGGAATTATTTTCAATAACTAACCATATCACAAAATTGTAAAAGCTAGTTATTAATAATTTTGAAGGGATTTTGTAAAGTCCAAAGTTAGACTTGTATTTGACCTTGAAGTTAAATAGTAAGTATATTTTATTACATTAGTCCCTGTAGTTACTTTTTATGTTCACTTTGATTTGACATTCAGTATATTGAGATAGATGTTACTTGTGAAATAAATAAAGATGTCTGTGGTTAAATATACTTCTTCAAGTATAAATATTCTGCATTGCATAAATCAGTTCTGTTTTGCAGAGGTCTGTGGATGACTTATTCTAACCTTACATCATGTGTGTGTGTGTGTGTGTGTGCATGTGTGTGTGCGTGCGTGTGCATGTGTGTGTGTCACTTGAAGAGCAACAGCTAGGGCTTGTGAACTTCCTTCTCATCTTACTCTTTAATTTCAGTTTGATGCAACTAAAAAGTCTAAATATTTTCCGTTAAAATTACTAATTTACTGACACAGTTATACTGTATTAATCACTATTCTGATGAAAATGTTTTTACATTTTTGCAATTCACCCACTTACAGTATTGCTGCTGTAGGACATTGAGAGTTTCAAAAAGAGATTTTGAAGATCAAACAACACATAAACCAAGCGGCATATACAGAGGCAGAGGCCAGACGAGAGCACATATTCTCACGGAGCATTTCACTCATATGCAGCTGATGGATGTGTATGGGTTTTCTATGAAATGTCTCTAAATATATACAGTACTTACAGCACCTTAAACAATCAAAGAAGAACCACACCGAGTTAATCATTTGTCACCTTTATAGCATTTTAACATATGACATGTTTAGCCTATATTCTTATGAAGTATGCATTTCATCATAACTTTGATGAAATGGTCTACTGTAAAGAAACTAAAACTGCCTTATAGGTTATATTTGTAAATTAATATTTTATTATTAATATAACCTTCATCGCTTAACTATATCTTCTCAGGTCGGGCGTCTTCCAGAAGTCGGAGTAGAGCTGCTGCTCCTTTGCGTCGAAAGGAGCCAGTTTAGGTGGTACAGGTAAGAATGCCCCCTGGGTGCCTCCTTAGGGAGGTGTTCCAGGCATGTCCAGGTGGGAAGAGGCCGGGACGATAGTATCTCCACACTGGTCTGGGAACGCCTCTAGATCCCCCAGTCAGAGCTGGTTAATATGGCTATGGAAAGAGACGTTTTGGGTCCCCTGCTGGAGCTGCTGCCCCCGCGACCTGACTACAGATACGTTTATTAAGATGGATTGAGGATGGATTGATGATTATGTACAATGCACAAACATCACAGTTCACTAATATTCAATGAGACCATGTGGTCTTGTCCAGTCTCCAGCGTGACTGGATTAACACTGCTTAAGTAGGCAATGTAGTGTGTGAGATACGATATATGTATTATATATTAACAATTTGATAATATATTTAATCAAAACATTATTCTTTATTAATATTTCTGATTAGGGTTATAATGAATTACAATTTTACTTTCATATTTGATAGTTAATGTCTAGAGATGTTACATTCACAGACAAGATTACACCAGTCACAGTGATACATGATGTAAAAAAGTAGTAGTAGGTCTGTCTAAGAGGTAGGGTGAAAATACACCACGACATCTACACCACAATGACCTAGAATAGCAGTAGCCATATATATTATGTTAGCTAGCTTCTCATGTAGTGAATACTGATTACTTCACGTAAGCTGGTTTTCCTGTTGATCTAACCCTAACCTGCAAGTAAAGGTTAAATTTAACATAGTTACAATATTAGACAATAGCTCATGTCACAGGTGATACCCATCATTTAAAGAAAAGACAAAACGGCTCCAGTCAGCACATTCAATCAGCCCCATTCACTGCCAAAAGCATTGTGTGCTTTGTCCTAAGTCAAATGTGTATTTTTAAACGCTCTGACCCTGCGGTTACCACTTCCTGCCTATATAGAAGGTTTGGCACACCATCTTGAACTCAGAAGGACTAGGAACATTGAATCTGAGGGCCGTACGTTCTGACCACGAACTGCTCACAGCTGGACCACGCTGCCATCCATGCTAAACCCAGCCTCCCCTTGCTCTCACCAGCACCAACACTACTGTACCTTCTGTATTGTTCTAACCCTCCCAAACGCCAATGGCCCTGACTCTCCTGCTTTCAGGTTAGAGGCCACTGTTTGCCTCTAAATGGAAAATTCTATTATTACTTTATATCCCTTTTCTTGTCTTTCCCAGCCCTCACAGAGTCTAAACGAGATGTGGGGATGTTTGCTTTGCGTCCGTGCCTTCTATTAGAGCGTGTCACTGTTGTTTGGCACACAGGCATCCCTGGACGCGCTTGGAAGATGGTGGGAAAGAAAACGTACAAATAAAGCAAGAAAACAGAGGGAAGGAGGATGAAAGATAGAGATCATTTTAGCCAAAGCGTACAAGTGTTTTTTTTTCCTAGTCGCTCAGGCAGCTTGCCTAAATCCACACAAGTCAGCAGTGGCCCTGCTTCAGTGTCAGGGGTTCATGGCCGTTGACGACATGAGTCCAGATGGAGGACGGTGAAGAAAACATGTTAACTATAGAATAGTCTGGGGCGGCTTTACTTCCCAGACCAAGGAGGGATTTAGCCTGGAGGTTTGGAGTTTTGATAAGCCCTGTTATGATACACGTGAAGATCTGACTCCACATAGTTGCTTAGGCTGCGACCCTCACATATAGTTTTCACCCATGTACACCAAAAAAAAAAAAAACCTCATGCACGCAAATACCAAAAAAGCGCAATCACATTTCAAAGAAAATGTGTAAACCATCACGTCCCTCAACCACAAGCGTCTGGAGAGAAGCCCTGGCCTGGGGGTCCCGGTGAACTCCCCAGCCACGGACACTTAGCAGGGCGTGTTCAGAGGACCCTCCTACTCCTGTGGCTGTGCGTGGGGCGTGGGTGGGAGGTCACGCTGCCGCCCTCCATTTTGAGCGCGCGGGCAGAGCGGGGAAATAACAGGCTTCAGGGGCCCCAGGGAAACACTGACTTTTCACTGACACCCTCTAATCACAGACACACGTGCATGTGTGCACGAACACGCTGTTACAATACGCACAACACACGCATGCTAACCTCATATACGTTGAACAGTGCACATGCTAACCTCATTGGCTGAAATCACAGCATTTCAGAACGTCTCTCGTAGGCAGAAACAGGCCCTGGGCCTTTAAATAGACCGCTTGGATTGAAACATCCATTATATGTCGCTGCTATGTGGTCACAACACACAGAGCATATTGTGCGTCGTTGATTTAGGTGATTTATAGCCAACGAGACTTCAAATAGCCATGGTTTATTTGAACTTGACGTCTGTTTTACGTCCCTTTCGCTATCATTCCCTTGTTTGGTTTTTTTTACTGTAAGAAGGACTTAACCAGGAAGAATGGAAAGGCGTCTTGGCTTTTAGCAAAGCAGGAATGTGATGGATAAGATGTAGATGCAATAGCCAGTGCGGTGTGCAAGGGATTTAATCATCCTGTGATTGAGGCTTTGCTGCCAAGCCGAGATGGAGCAGAGGGATAACAGCAGACATTTTCCTTAGCTTTGTGTTTATGCGTGTGCGTTAGTGAGCATGTGTCTAGAATTGTGTGTGTGTGTGTGTGTGTGTTTGTTGTAATTTTGCGTCTGAGAAAGAGAGAGTATACGTGGTTGTGCTTGTGGGTTGTTGCATGCATGCGTCTTTGTTAGCAATTATTTGTGTGTGTCCGTGTGTGTACACAAGTATGCGTGTGCATGGCTACACTTAACATGGGTGTGTTTCTGTTTAGTAATGGTTCCTCTGCTATCCACAGTTGTGAACAGCCTGGTCGGTTAGATTTATAACCCTAGCCCCAGACAGCTGAGGGCCCCTGCTAAACCTGTTTTAAGTGCTTGACCTCTTGTGTGTGAAGGCCAGTAAAACGGCATGCTTAACACATTGTATATATCAACATCTCCCATTGTGGTGATGTGTGTCACTGTCATGCTTTGTGACGTCTTCACTGGCAGAACTTGGTCACATTGTTAACACTGCTCTTTTCTTCACATGTCAAAGCTTGTGAGCTGTAATTATGACGATGCGAGCATGTGTATATCGATTGCTTATGTATGGCGTATGTGTCTGTGTGTGTGTGTGTTTGTGTGTGCGTGCGTGTGTGTGTGTTCCCATGTCATGGATCACATCAGACCACAGACCGGGCTCCAGGAATTTCCCCTCTGAACCACAAGGAGGGAGGGAAAAGGGGTGATTTATGGGTACCCATGGGTCTAGGATGAACGCTCCCTTCAATGTCTTCATTGTGGTCAGAACACGTGTGCACGGGGCACTGTCTAAAGGCGCTATGCAGGGCATTCCCCTAAACCCTTTCTGCCTGTCACACGGGATTAAGAGGGCACTCCTGACCAACGCAACACAGGAGAATACACGTCACTTTGTTATCTGCACAAGTGACACACAGTTTTGACAAGAGATATTGTAGTGTGGGTTATGGAAATTAGACATCTCTATACTGAAGGCTTCCCGCCATCGGATGGAACAAGACAACGCCTACTAATACCTGACGCTACGTAATCAATACATTGTATTGGCCACATCTCTATTGTCCTGCAAGCAAGTGCACAGCATTTAACAATTGAGTCAAAGTCAAACGCACGGATGCAAGCAAACGATAAAGCATATACTTTTCTTCGGTTTTTGTGCTGCATTTCTTGGAATACACTGAATTTGTTCTTCGCAGTAACTGGAGCCCTTGAGAAACACAGTCCTCCACAATAGGAATGTCTCTGCTCATTGGCATGGCTCAGATTTTCAAAACCAAAGGCAAATTCAATAAGCTGCCACAGTATACTGCACAGTGCTGAGGTGGTTGGTCACAATATCATTTCAGAGCGAACTTGAGACTCAGGTTTTTGACTCATCGTGTAAACAAGATGAAGGGCTGATGATATCCACAACTTGCTACAACACGCCTGCCCTTTGTTACACAGTCCAATGCGAGGTAACACCGCAAGAATGGTATTCGTGTTTGCCTCTAGCTGTTTTTAGTGAAATGAAGCATGCAAACTGTTGGTTTATTTGTGTTGATTGAATTGTACTGTAAGTCTATAGATTAGATGACTAAAGCAAATAGCACCGTGGATTGTAGAAAAATGTAAACACGTATATATTTAAATATGGACGCCAATCATTCTGTCAGTGGCGTTGCAGTGAAAGGGAAATTCTTGAAAGAAACTATTAGTATTATATTGCTAACATACGGGTCATGTTACAGTATGTACGAGTGTGTACAGTATGTGTGTGTGCGCGCGTACCTGTGTGCATGTGTGTGTAAGAGTAATTATGTGTGTGTGTGTGCGTGTGTGCGTCTATTCCCTGCATGACTGACAGCATTCACAACACATGTTCCATACAACAGGTCACCTGGGTTTCCCATCATATCCAGGAAGGAAAAACCGAGATGCTGAATCAGCACCACACACACACATACACACACATACGAATAAAGTGCTGCTTCCTCTTGTAAGTGTGGTTTAATACTTGTGGGCAACACAAGAGTATTATACGGTATGCTATCAAAGTGATTTGATTTATATATTTTGGCATATTTAAAATTGAGTTTTGCTGAAGTTAATCACCATTTGAAGTTAAACAATACAGCCAATTCATAAAAGCTTTTGCATTTGCAATTCCAATATTTCTATAATCTGGTGTCTAGGTGTGAAATTCCCAGATGATTTCCAACACAAGTGCTCAGACCACCAACAGGAGGGACTAAATCATATCTAGGCACCTCTTATTAGATCATACTTACTGTAAGTGTTGTGAAGCGGTGACCACTACCACAAAATGACAAATTAATATATAAACCAGACAGGAAGCTACTATCCTGTTGCAAGACCGATGTACACATTCTGTAATTCTCCACCAAAGAGTTAACGTTGCACATTAATTTGCAAAGAATATGAGGTCAGCTAATTTTATGTTATGTTTAACGTACATTCTACTTTGATGGAGCATACCCATGCAATATTTCTGGGTTTGTGTGAATTAATTATAGTACGTGGAAAGCCCAAGGACACTGTATGAGAACGAGAGTTCTCATACAGTGAAAAACAGAGAAAGAGAAACAGAGAAAAAAGTCAAGAACAACAAGCTAAATATGAGCCAGATGTGGAAGATGTGGAAGACATGAAAACGAGGGAGACTTGCACAAACTGCCATCTGTCACTTGTCAGTTGTCACCTCTCAAGCATTTCCAGCGTAGACTATCTCACGCCTACCAAACACATGAGATTAGCAAGGAAACAGATTAGTTCCATAAGAGGTGGTGGCATTTACACTGTATCTGATTTGTGTTGGGTACAACACCATGTAATTGATCCACTTACACTTCATTTTTACCTGCTTTTGTAATTACATGACATTTCATCTGCTGCTGAACAAGTCCAACATGGCATAGCTGTGGAAGCACAGAATGACAGTCTAGAGAAAGAGAGACCCAGGTAGTTATGCAAAAAGGAAGCCAGGAGTTGTGGAATATAGCTGTCAGCGGTGCACTGGTCCGTAGGGAATATTCCCTGGAATGCGTTTGCATCACAGCTGAACACATTAGGAGCAGTTGGTTAAACTGAGCTGAGTGCATGTGTAACTATGTGTGTGTGTAAGTGTGTGTGTGTGTGTGTGTGCGTGCGTGCATACACACACACACACACACACACACACACACACAATTTGTTTTTAAACATTTTTTCTATATATTTGTACAATGTGTAAACTTTATATTGACTATAGTAATAATAAAATAATTATTAATAGGCCTTCAGACAGGTCAATCATAGACAAACTGTCATTTTGCAATAGTGGTTTGGCAGGAACTTAAAAAACGCAGGTTGGGACAAGATTAAATACATGCTAAATACATTCGAAATTCACTAGAATTGATTTGCCTTTCTATAATAAATCAATTGCATCTTATCCCACACAGGGGCCTGACCTACAGACACATGCTTGAAGGGTTACGAGGGGGCATATTTGTCAGTATGTTCTAGTCACTTTCAGTTACTGGGAATAACCCTCAAAAACTGCCCTCATGCCTTCCCATGAAAACTCCACTATGAGCTCACAGGCTTTTCAGTTTTGCTTCCAGGGATTAGTAGAACCAGGTGGTCCGTCCCCATTGACCCCGGAGGTTTGTCAAATCCAAACTTTGAAAAGCCTCATGAAAGTGAGTGTGTTGCCGCAGCCTTGCTGGCAGTGTTTATACGCTGGAACCTGGCGTATCACAGCCCTGTGACCACACCCCCTGTCAGTCACATTTCGGAGAGACGGCCTGCTGTTCCACAGTCCAAACCCCATCCTCCTCACACCAGACACTGTGCCTTCTGCGACCCGCATGGACGAGCCCTGACATGCTGTGCCCCCTGGCGTAGCATGATAACAGTAAGAGATTGTATAGGCTGGCATCTCATCTCTTGCTTGGTGATAAGAACACTGAAGGAAGAGGGAAGGGGCTGAACAATGCTCTGCTATGTCACATCAAAAGAATCCTGAAAGATTATCCGATTTGCAGTGTGTAGACACGATGTAATAAAAAATGTCCAGAGGTTACTGTAAATGGGATTACCCTTATTTGGATCAGCACTGCATTTTAACATGTATATTTGAACATTTCCACTTACGTGGCTCACCCAAACAGGAATCACACGCTGTCACGTAGAAGAAATTGAACGTACTATTCTTATCTCTCTTGCTCATCGTCGCTCGGCGGCGTCGCCATGACACTAGTGCCCGCCCTCATACATCCTGTGTGTTAGCATCTCCTTCCCTGCTGCGTGCCAGTCATCCCAGTGACCTCTGGCTGTGACCCCTGAGACGGCGGCATTGTTTCTGTCCTCCTCCTCATGCCTCATCTGAGCTCTGAAAGCAAAATGGGAATAGGGACAAACAGCCGCTGTCAGGCCCAATAGAAAGCAATAATCAGGGATATGTCAACCGTAAAGTCTACAGGCCTTGGGTATGGCGTGATGACAGTGCCTTGAGACAATAATGCTAAATCAGCTGAACTACTGTATATATATATATATATACCGTATACCGTTTACCGTATACCCTATACAATATTATGGACAACACTGGTCACAATATCATACATACAGTATATACAAGATCG
>JAODVN010050657.1:0-10440 GCA_025434125.1 Chologaster cornuta
ACATTGTACCTGTCAGTAATGCTGATTTAAAATTACAATGGGTTATTTAACTTTTTTCTTAACTTTTCTTTTTGAAACCACAGTTACAATCATGTGTAATGTTCTGTCTATTTTATTACCTGACTCGCCCCTCGCGCATATATTGTAACTCGTGACATGAAAGCCTTTGACGAAGCACCTCGTGTGATTTATCACTCCTCTGAAAGGTGTAATTTGAGGTTTCTGGTGGAAGCTTGAAAAACAACAACAGTGGGGTTCTGCCCCGCTGTCAAATCCAACGAGCGGTAGCGTGATGCCTTCTCATAATCTAGTTCCACCTTACCCCTACCCGGGACTCTCCAAACAGAGACAGAAATGGGACAGAAGGTATTAACCCACCCCCTAATGTCTGGTGAGCAGTTTTTGACGAGCGTAAGTATGTCTTGTTTTGTCGGAGCCTGATGTTGTCTATATGTCGTAACAAGAGTTAGGTCTGGCCGCGAAGGAGGGAGGGAGGGAGAGAGAGAGAGAGAGAGAGAGAGAGAGAGAGGGAGAGGGAGAGGGGGAGAGAGAGAGAGAGAGAGAGAGAATTAGCCGCTAGTAAAACAAGCCGATCGCAGTTACTGGCAGGGTTTACGCGCCCATTGACAGCAGTTTTCATTGGTCCCCTTGAAGGGTATCTCCATGGCGATAGGCGCCGTTAAGGTGGTGTTTATTTCCAGGTATTCGGCAGTCTGCCCAGTGTGACGCCAGGAGTCTGTCTCTACAGATAAGGACGGTGACCGACTGGGAAGACAGACACTCAAGGTTAATACCCAGTCTGGGAAAAGTTAGCTCTATGCCTCCAGGTGAAGTTGTGCAAGAGAAAATGTGTTTTATCGCTTTCCCTTAAGGTTGGACGGATTTTAAAAGGCCCCCCTAACGGATTTGTGGATCGGGGTAAAGGGGGACAAATACCCAGAGAGTGTTATATTTTTAAAGCGAGCTGGCCTCATAATCTGTCCCAGCTGCCCTACCTCATGCTACAGCGTGTTGACTAGCGTGGGCTGGGCCCAGAGGAGCGATGCTCTCTCTCTGCTTGAGCGGAGCCGTTCTGCTCAGTGACACTTCTCAGTATGTGCAGCGAGCAGAGCGACAGTTGGACAAGGTCGGTCACAGTTCACACCTGCTCCCACCCTAACACAACCCCCCCCCCCCCCTTCCCCCCCAGCAACACTGCTACCTATGCACACACAGACTTCGACCCACAATGCAGCGAGGGTTCGGTGAGTTCACCAAAGCCCCCAGTTTTAAATTCTAACTAATAGGGTCTTTCTGTGTCATGGGGCTGGTGAATAATTACAGTAATAACTGGCGTTGTACTGCTACAGCGCTGACCTATTTTCCCTTCTGTGGTCCTCACACACACACACACACACACACACACACACACACACAGTACATGGCATGACAAACTGCAGGCGGGGAAATGGGCGATAAGGGTTTTTGACTGATAGCGTTTCCACCTTAATGAACCTAAGGTGTAAGGGTTTCTCTGGGGGATGGAACGCGGGGTTCCCTATTTGGCGAGAGCGTTCCAGGGCCCAGCTGTAAGAACTGCAGATACAGCCGGCGCCAGGGAGGAAGCAGAGAGGGATTTGGGAACGTCACAACCTTTTTAATTTCCTTTCCTCAGAGCCAATTGTTTGAACAGGTGGGCAGGGCGCTACGGGACATGGGGAAGAAGGAGTGGGACATTCCCAGCGCATCTCCTCCATGTGTTTTTAGAGTGCGCTCTGCTCGGGGCCCACGGTCTGGGCTGGTGGTTGTATGGTGGGCCTGTGACGGCGTCACTCCAGCGCGCCCATAGAGTCCCCCCCCGAGGAGAAGGGAGATGGTCTCGCCACGCTGGGCACAGCTCCATCTCTGCAGGAACGACACACACACAGTGCTAATGCTTTGCCTGTCACTGCCGCTGAGAGCACAGCGGTATGAATGCGCATCAGGCAGGGGAAAGCGAACGCGCTAATTACCGTGTGCGTGGAGTGGTTGCTGTCGTTTGGCATGCGTTCCAATACCCACCCCTCTCCCACCGCTTTCCCTAGGGGCCTGGATGTGCCCACGTTGAGTCATGCCAGCCTATTTAACGTGCTGGCCTCCTGCCTGAGAACACCCAGATCTCACACACACACACACACACACAGGATGATAGCAGAGATAAAGACAGAGAGGTGATGAAATCCCCCTCTCCTTCATATTGAGGGCGTGCACTCTTTGGGTTTTACACCACTTGTTCAAGCTGTGTCAGTGTGATACAAACTCTGCCCCCTTTTTCCCCTCCCTACGCCCTCTCTCACACACACACACACAGTTCTCCTTTTATTTCTTGTTCCTTGGCTGGCTTGCCTCTTTCTCTTCCTTGCCGTAAGCAAGGCAACACAATGTGCAACGTCTAATGCGCTCATAACAACCTGCGTGGTACCACGCCTGTTTGGTGGGGTGCCGCTGACGCTGACGTTCAGTGTTAGCCAGTAGGTGGCGATATGACTCTTTAGAACCTGTCTCTCCAAAGAACCTCATACAGAAACGCACCTCTTGGCCTCATTTGATCCGTCTCTCCTTAGCAAAACGCTGCCTCGTTATCACGGTGTGTTTTTTTTTTTTTTTTTTTTTTACCTCTCGGTGTATGAGTTGCTGCTGGATTCAGCTTCCCTCCGCCTGTCTGGATATAATGAGTCATGAATATGTAATATGTAAATGACAGTGGAATACAAACAGTCTGCCTTGCTCTGTAGAATATCTGTATACTGGTCGCTGACAGTATAGCACCTATGTGAGGAATACATGATAATCTGTCTGTGACAATGGAGGCAGACATGTTTGGCAGACACAGGAGCCTGACTGATACTGCTCGAAAGCTCAAAGGTCATCTAATGACCTCACATAGGCTCGTAGTGGCACTGCACTGCTTCAACATGAACACTAATTTGGGATTTTTAGATGACCCTTGCAGTACTGTATTTTAGGCAATGTACTGTGCTGTACTGCATACACATATTACCTCACTGACGGTGAACCATATTTTATCATGCTATTTGTCAAACAGACAAATTTCCTTTTAGAGAATCACATTAGTCGGTCGAAGAATGGCTTTTAGGGGTGTGTTAAACAGGCCCTTATACAAAACACACCAAAGGCCGACAAGACGGATTTAATGCGATTGAGGCAAACCTATGACTTCTGCAAGAGATACCCTCTCGCCCGATATTAATCCTATTTATTTTCCATTCTCTCTTTTCCTCTGACTGTCTGTGAATGCTATGACCTTGTAGGCTGTCCCCGAATGAGGACTCTCCTTCACAAATGGCACGACCACCCTTGTATAGCTTCAAAAGTGCAGTTTGAGCACGGTTCACATTTGTTTAGTCTGGACTGCATGAACACAAGTGTGTGTGTGCGCGTGTGTGTGTGCGCTTGTGTGAGAGAGTCTGTGCTGTGCGTCTTTACACAGGGATACGTTGTCAATGGAGGAACACGGTTGCTGAGACGTGTGTATCACAAGGGGCATGTGTTTGTTCAAATATCCATGCTGAGTGTGCATTGGCATGGGGTCAGTGGCTCTGAGGCAGATTTGTGATGTAATCTGGAGCTCCTAACCGCTCCCTGGGCCACAAACCTCTTTCATGCTGAAGTCAAGCCAGCCAAGCAGGCGTGTTGCTTCTATGGCTCGACGAAACGCCACGAACCCTCAACCACCATCTCTGATGTGAACCTGTAATCTGTTCACCGGAACAACAACCCCAGGTCACCTCAATGTGGGCGCTCATATGCAGCTGTACAGCCCAGCGCATGCATGTGACCGTGTTCATAGCCTGGCTCAGTAGTGCATGACAAGAGCTGGTGGCATGCGGTTTTATCCAACGCGACTTGCACTGAGTACACTTAAGGATCGGGTTTTTAGACATGTCGCTCAGTGGCGCGTACAGTTTTCTCATTTGTGTTTTGTCTGTCAAAGCACTTTGTAAACATTTTGTATGTATGTTGGGGATCAAACCCATGATTTGCGGCCCTGTAAAAACTATGCTATTCTGCGATTAAATTAGACGCAAATAACATAGGAATAATTCTTTCTGGAGAATACTGTATAGCATGTTTCACGGTAAAAGAATCTCAAGTGTGTAATTTCTATTCACTTTCTTACAATTTGCTGGATAAAAATGGATGACCTTTTAGCTGGTGTTAACGTCTTCAGCAGGCCCATCATTTCTTCCCAAGAGTCCTTTTGGGGAACATGTTTGGGATGTGTGTTGCCATGGCGATGGTCAGAAACAGGTTTTCTTTTGTTTCCTTGGCGACTGCCACCCTGCTCACAGCATTAGCTCAGTTGTTTTCTTCAACCAGTGACCGTCTCAGCTCGTCTACCGGTACTGACCAGGGTGAACCTGCAAGAAACCGTGCCGCCATTTTGAATGTGGAATGTGGGACTGACCACTGCATTACGAGTAGTAACATTGCAGCCAATAGCTTTCTGTCGTATTGAGTCGGCACTGTCTCGGAGCCACGGTCAAGTACGCTTCAGTAAAGCCTCCCCCTGCTCACGTGTCTGTCCCATTAGGAACTGGTGTCTGCTTAGGCATGAAACAACAGTGTCAAAGCCAGGGGGGTAGTGGGAATGGTAGTAATGAAAGACCATGTAAACCTGTGGCCCTCAATTAGAGTCAACGGAAATGGCTACCCTGGGATGGCTAATGACACCCCGCAGGGATACAGAGCCCCGGATGGACGGAGTCAGACATGAGGAGGATGTTGGGGGTGGGAGGATAGACAGGTGACAGCTGAGACGTGCATTTTCTGACTTTTGCTAGGACATTCCTGTAGACTAATGAATGCATGTGTTACGTTCTTGTATAGTTTAATGGTTATCGTAGATTATGTTGTTTAGAGTATGGGGACAAGGGTATAACTGCTGAATGTAATCATATTATAATTCTAACATCAGCTCATCATATCTTGCATCACAAATACCACTGATATTATCGATATATGTTTAAAATAAAGACACCAGTGAGGTGTAGGTCCTGTGTTTTCTGTGCATAGTGGTCTTCATTACGTGTGGGCCAATACTCAAGTCTCTTAGTCACAGCGTTTGCGGTGGTTATCACGGGCCCCAGTCTGCTTAACCTCCCTGACCCAGCCGTCTACAGTAATTTATTCCAGCTGTGACTGGCATACAATACGGCCCTACCGCCCAACATTCAGCTGGAATAATTGATCTTGTGCTTTGGGTATACGGGGGCTCCGAAGAAGTGTGAATGACTGTCGACTGAGAGCGAGAGATAAGAAATGACTGCAACCGGACTGCTCTCATATTTAGAGAGAGGCATGGAGAGGGATGGGCTGAAACCCATGAGGCTCAGCTGAAGCCTCGCACGGGTGATTTCTGAAACCGTATTAAAGGCACAGTTAGTAATTCCCAGGAATGTTTGCTAACTTCAAGCTCAAATCAAAGCTAGGTCCATCAGAAGCTCCGCTTCACACATTGAAATGCATTGCGAAGCCATGTTGTGAGTGTTGGTGTTCGCCACTTTGTTCAGTATCAAATTATTAGTTCAGCACGAACAGACAAGAGTAGCAGAATGTGAGGAGATATTTGGTGAATTTGACAAGCGTATTAGCTTACGGTGTCTGTATACCTTTAAGTCTACACTTTTGGCATCAGTACGTAACCAGCAAATTGTCTTAAAATGCTTCTCGTTATTCAGAAACATCTGCACGAGTACGTTTTTCACAGTAGACACAGTATACACACACGCACACACTCATATGTGAACTTTGAACTTAGAATACAGAGCCAGGGCTGTGTATCCACGCTGGAGTTAAGCATGCACAGAACAGGCAGCTAGTGTAGCATGTGGAACTGTTCCCTGCATTGTGAGGGTATCAGCATACAGCTGACTTTATCTTGCCTTATCCTAGCACTGACAGCAATGCCTCTGGAAGCTGATAGGAAAGCCCCCGTTTCCCCACCCATTGCCAGCTGCTGCTGTCCTCCTACTATTGTGTGAGGCTCTCAGGAGTGTGTTGGGCAACACTGACCCTTGCTGGAGGACCTCTCACCTCCCCCACCGCCCACCCAAGTCAGCCCGCAGCAAGTGATCCGTGTCAGGGCTTGACTGGCGGGTACAAAGTCAGCGCTCCAGGAGGGAGCCGCAGAGTAACCCCTGTCACTCAGCTGTCAGAGGGGGGGGTATATAGGTGGGCGGGCGCGCGGTCCCCACCCGCTCGACCTCCGTCTTTGTGTCTTTTTATTAAATTACCACAGGAGTTTGGCGTCACGCGCGCACTCCCGGCGTAAATGGAAGCATGTGTTAAGTACAGGGGGGTTTGATGAGCGCCGGCGGACGTGACTTCCATGGAGAAGACCAACGGCGCGAGTGCCGCCAGGGACAGTCGATCCCGTCACCCGCTCATCTAAATGGAGGGCTGCATTGCGCGCCCTTCTGTATAGGCGTTAAGCCCGCGAGCAGGATTTTGAAGTGACTGAAGAGATTGTGGCATGTTCCAGTTGTCCACTGTGGGCAAAGCAGTGGTTTGGCTGCTTCCTATAGGTCTTGTCATGGCTTGTATAAAAAGGCTTTTAAAGCCTCTGCTCCACTGCCCATTGTAAAGAGTGGGTAGATGGAAATCTCTTAACAGCCTTGGAATGAAATTGTAATTTGTTAGATAGTGGCTGTTGTGTACAGTAGGAGTTAAGATGTGTGTAGATCTACTTAATGTTTATGTTTGAACACGATCATAGCAGAAATACCTCTCTTCAATAGGGCGCTTCCTCAGAAGCTCTGTCCCACACGGTGATAGCGCACTGTGAAGGCTGTGATAGCCTTGCAGTGCCGTCTGCACCGCTTTGCTTGTGCTCCTGTTTACTAGGGCTGGAGCCAAAGCACAGGTTTTTACAAATATTTATTTCAAACAAATATTGTAAAAGGTTTCTGGCATTTAGAAAGTGACCGCGGTGGATGCTCGTGCTCAGCCTTCTTTGCTGAAGTGACAGCAAGATGATATGACAGTCGAGGAGGTCACAGGCCAGTGACTAAGAGCGGGGCTGACCGGTTTCAAACCTTAAAACAGGCTAAACATAGCATGCTACTTAAACGCCTGTGTCACCCAGTTGCAGATATCACACTGGGGAATATAGAGCTATCTGTCCCAATTTGCTGTGCCACTATTTAATCTTAAAAGATGCAGCGGATCTGGTTAGGCTATTGTTAGGCTAGTGTTAGCCTTGTAATCAAGCCTATAGCCTACTGTATTTTTGTAATTGTACAAGTATAGCTCTAGGTCTAAGTTTTGTTTGATCATTTTCTAATTGGATCTGCTCTTTATAAGAATTGAGATATTTTCATAGCGCTATTCTCCTGTTGTTCAGATGGCAGGATCTATTGGCTGCATTGTTATCTTATTGTACACATCGTTGTCTCTTGGAACAGCCCTGCTTTTGCCATGGTGAACTACATTCAGTGAGCACAAGGTAAAAACAGAAAAGCAGCATGCACATTTATACTGACTAACAATTATAAAGAATTTGTCGCGCACACAATGCAGGCACACAGTCACGCACACACACACAGTAGAAGGGCTAAGCTGCTTATTTGTTACTTTCGAGGCATACGACTGTGTGACCTGTTCTCATTACTCCGCTAATGACTTTAATCCTGTATCTGAGCTCAGCGTTGTCGTACACACTGAGGGATCTGAAGGGTCAGAGATCAAACGCCCCCTTCCCTCTCTCTTTTCCCTCCACATGCATTGTCTCCTTATAAACCCTCATCATTCTCTCTCTCTCACTTTCTCTCTCCATCCACTTGTCTGTCAAGACGTTCCCTCTCCTAATGGACTGGATCCTCTTAGCGTTACAGTAGCATTGTGCTGTAATGGCAGCATATGCTGTACACTTCAGGGTAAATTATGTTGGAACCGGGAACAAATGATAGGCTTGGGCCCCTTAACAGCTTGTGTCTATTTTTCTCTCCTCCATTTGGAAGGGAGCATGAGAGCTGTTTGAATTGGTGTGCTTTCTTTGATCATTTTTAATTTAAATCAAATGAAGATGTTTTTTTGTTTGTGGAAACTGTGTTCAAGAAATTACATTTTGTTTAATGACACAGAGAAACTCCAATCCGTCAATACCCCAGGTGATGCGTGTGGAGGACATCAGGGGCTTGGAAATGAAATGGCCTTGGCCAGCATTGTGTATTGAGAGGAAATCAAATCTGTTCCTAGCTTGTTTGTCTGTTCAAATTATGGTCAGAACGGTGGGTTGTTGTAGAACATATTCTCAATGGGCTGCATTGGTTTTTCCAATCAATGCATCGATCAATACGTGTGTTTTTTTCATTTTCCTTATTTTTTAAATTACCAGGAATGGTAGCAATGTTAACATTATCTTATCATATCCTTTGCCTGCCAAGGTTGTATTTCGGCATATTCTGAAAGGCATTGATTGATATATAACCCTAACAACCTTTTGCTTATCTGTCGATTATTTAGATGGTGGGAGCCATCACAGGAGTAGATTGAATTGACAAATTGCATTTGTGTTGTCTTGATCAGATGTGTGACAGGCCAGCTTGTGAAAATTTGATTTATTTACAATGCAATTACCACGTTTTCTGCAATAAATTATGCCACCTCACAAATCCACATGGTCTAATTGTTTTTCATTATAGATTAAAATATATATTTTTAGATTCCTCTATAAATATTTTTTCAGTTGAGCATTAGGACCGTTTATTAAATAAAATCCCTTTTTTTCATAGAAATGTACTCAGCCGTGTATAAAATTACAACCACAACTCAGAATCCTTTTTGAAAATGTGGAAATCTAGAAGGCAATGGGGCCCGACACATGTGAAGAGGAGGTCTGCATTGAAATAGGTCAGCGTCTCTGGGAAAACAACAGGGGTGAATTGCCTGTTACTGCATACTAAGCCTCACTCAGGTCAGCGCCTCAGGCTTACTAATAGGCCGGGGTCATTAATAACAACATTTACCCACTGCTGGAGACATTTATTGGAATTGCTAACCATTTATAGTGGTTGTGGTGGGTTCTCAAAATAATTTTTCTTGTACTACAGCAGTGAGCTCATTTGTCTTTCTACCCTTGCGGGCAGCTTTCCAACACATATATCCAAACGTGTGAGTGATGTCACCTTGCATGCCATTCACATACCATTCAATGGCCTCACACCTCACACAGAGCTTTTAATTTGGACGAGCGCTTTAATGTGACGAGAGTGAGGCTTTAAGATTGGACCCCCCTTAGTCGTAATTCACCCTTTAGTGGCTTTCCCCTTGCTAGCTAGAGCGACACATGGGACAGTACAAATGACCCCGCCCCCCTCTGCTAACACAGAAACGCTAAGCCATGCCACCCACGCTGATGACCCCCCCAAAACAAGTGACCCTTGAAACTTGTAAACCTCAAGTGTAGTTTGTGGGGGTTAATTTATAAATGTAATGGTAGCTATATTATACAAATGTAGTTTGCTTCAGCTAATACCATGTGGACAAAGATACATTGCCACACACACATTTTTTTATATGAACCACTGCTTTAAACTATACAATCTAAACTTTTTATTCTTATTTTCAGTTGCTTTCATTGCCATTATCATGAACATCTTATTGTTCTTATGTTAGCCCTGTTGAACTCCCTGAAATGGACGCAGCCCAGAACGAGGCTGCTTGGCGCTGAAGTATTCTCGGTACAGGAGAAGTAGTGATATATGATTGCCGCTATTATTGCTCCTAATAACAGTGCTGACAGGTGCCATGAGTTATCTTCTCCAGGAATGTCGTGGCATTTGGATAATTAGCTGTAAATAATGTTTTATTACAGCTCACTATCACACAATCGCTTCCATGGCTTTTATAGTAGCAAAGGTTAGATGGTTATTTTACAATCCCTATTATGATGCTTATTACTAGATCCATAAGTCCCTGATAGACGTGGTGGGTCGCTGGGAAGCCAGGACGTAGGACACGTTAATTGCGTTGGCCCAAATCCAAGCCCTGGAAAAACTCTATGCATCTTTGCTATAGTCTTTCTGCATCAGAGCCATGTTAATGTTTTTGTATGCCCTGCCCTCATCCATTAGACAGCACCTTTTTGAGTTTGTGTTCTCCCCTCAGAGAAAAGTGAAAACCTGTTTAATTCTCCACCATTCAATATGACAGAAATAGGCAAAGGTCGTACTTTGCCAAATGCACAGTGATACGCTGTCTCTGTGAATAACCCAAAAAAAATCCTCTGCTGTTTTGCCCATTACCAAACTATTCCCTCAAGCATGTTTTATGTTTCCAGATAGCAAAACATGGTGGCAGTTTTTTAAGTTGTTGTTTTTCTCTGTTACTAATCACCAGGCATGGTTTCCAGACATTTTGGCCATCATGTTTAGCTCAGGCACAGCATCATACCATTAG
>JAODVN010050764.1:0-10438 GCA_025434125.1 Chologaster cornuta
CAGTTGAGTCAAATTTAAATATCGCCTCGCATTGCACTAGCTTATTATTCACTGTGTGTGTGTGTGTTGAAAAAATATTCAGATACTTCGACACAGCTCCGTAAATAGTAACATAAACAAAGTGGCGAAAACTGCTCACAATAACAAAGCCGTATTACTACGCTTTGCTTCACAGTGTGTTTCGATGTGTGGGGGGGAGCTGCAGCGGGCACAGGTGGAATACTGTTTTGATTTGAGCTCCAATTTACCAAGCGTTCTCGAGAATGACTAAGCCTGCCTTTCAATAGGTCAATATAATTAAAACCATGTAAGACCCATTTTAGTCCAAAGAAAACATTACTTAACGCTCCAAAAAACACATTTTATCATATTTATTTTTATTTTTAAGACTACATTTACATAGCCAATAGGTTATATTGTCTTTCCATTGATAGTACATGTGTTTTTTGTTTAAAGAAACATTTGTAAATGTGTATATGGGAGAGCTATATTTATCACCTCTGCTCTTATAATTTTGTTTGACATTAAAGCCCAGGGTAAGTCATTCTTGAGAACACTTGCTAACTTCAACCTCAAATCAAAACAAACTTCCACTGAAGCTCCGCCCCAAACATTGAAACACCTTGAGAAGCCTAGCGTATTGTTGTTGTGTGCAGGTACGCATCACTTAATAGAGCCAAAGTACCAAATAATTGTTGAAACACACACAAAGAACGGTAAACTAGCGGAATGCGAGGAGATATTTGGTTAATTTGACATTGCTTACAATTCTGTTACAATAGCTAATAATACAAACATAAGCAGTTCTACCTCGCAGACAGGCATATCTGGCAGGGCACCGCTGACACTGTGCACGGTCCGTCAGGTCGGTTCGGTTGCTCAGTGTCCCTGGTGGGCAAGCGTTGGCCAGGGCATTTGGCTTGGAGCTCCCAGGAGGACAAACAAATCTGTGGGAGATAGAATATTAACACAAGCCAGAATAAATAGAAAGAAGCTTTGCTTGTGTGTAATATTGTACTACAGAATAGTGAGGCATTGATTTTAGAATTATGGGCTGATATCGATGTTTAAGATAACTATTTGTCCGATAGCGTTTCTGAAGCCAAGCATGGTGAAATACACCCCCAACATTTGATTTCAGTCTGATTTGAAAACAAGGCACACACATGCTGTATTTGTTCCAATATGGGGCTTTTAGTTTTTCCTTGCCTGGGGGAGGAGCAGGTACTGAATAGTGGGTGTTGTTTGTTTCTAAGTATGGGCTGTACAGCCCTTTGAGACTGTAATGTGATTAAGGGCTATATAAATAAACGTTACTTGACTTGTATTACTGTAGCATTTAGCCAGCGCAAAATCAATGATACACAACAGATACAGTACATCGCTGTAACTGTCATCCGTGAATGCCGATATGTTTTCCAGACTGCAAGGACATTATAAAAGGCCAGTACATCGGCTAATGTATATGTATGCATTCTTTCTACAGTGATATAATAAGTATAATAAGTACACAATATTATAAAAGTAATAAGTAATAATAATAAAATAATAATGCACTTTATTTGTATAGAACCTTTCATGTGCAAGTACACAATATTAAAGAGGTACAACAAAGCGGAGGCCCCCGTGGCGTAAAGCTGCGTGCGTTCATACGTGCGTGCATGACGTACCCTTCCGTGTGTGCACACGTCTGTGTGTGTGTGTGTGTGTGTGCGTGTGTGTGTGTGTGTAACGTACCCTTGCATACAGTCCACATCTGGGGCTTTGAGCGCCACCTGAGTGCAAGCTTTGCCCGGCTGGCACTCCCTGCAGTCGGCCACCTCATCCTGACCTGCCAGGGGGTTGAAGGTGCCGGGCGGGCAGGGCAGGGGGTCACTGATGCCCTCGGGGCAGTAGAAACCAGCGGGACATTTGAGGCAGTCCTTCACACCTGGGGGAGGTGTTAGCATACACGGCAATGTAACTCTATTTGAAACATTCACTGTGATAAATCTACGGAGAACTCTTATTTAAAAATGTGTATATATATATATTACACTGTGTTTAGAGCTGTGGCGTACAAAATGCTTACTTTTTGCTCCTTGGTGAGGGGTGAAAGTGCCTTGCGGGCATTTCACCTCGATCAAGGTTCCAGCAGGGCAATATCTCCCTCGGGCACAGGGCAAGCCACGGGCTGCTGAGCCTGGCAGACACACAGACACACACACGATTATAAAAATACACCTGTAAATACACCTAAATAGGTTTACAGTAGCTCGGCTGAAGTGAGTAGATTCCTAAAAACAGACCACTGGATTGTCTGTGCGTCGGGACCGCGTTAGCGCCTATCATTTCCTCGGATGTTCTACGCACAGCCAGAACTTCCACAGCGCACAAAAGGCTGCTGTTCCTCGGAACATGGAACACACTGAGCCTTACCTAGAGGACAGAAACGTCCTTCTCCACATCTCCTGCAGGCTGCCCTGCTGGTCTGACCCAGCTGCTCGCCGGCCGTGCCAGCGGGGCAAGGCGACCCGTGGGGTGTGGCTGTGCCCTCTTCACAGTAGTAGCCTTGTGGGCACAGGTGCTGAGAGGTGGGTCTCTGGGTGCTGCCCTCCAGACAGTAAAACCCTGTGGAGACGCAAGGTCAAATGTTATGCATGCTGGTAGCGTAACCCCATGAAACACCACAACAACAAACTTTGACACTACAATTAATATCACACTGGTTAGTATTGTGTTAAATAAGCTGCAGTACGCAACTCAATGACCCACACCATACCGGCAGGACAGGCAGGGCAGTCAGTGAGCCTCTGCAGACCTTCTTTGGGACCATACATCCCTGCAGGACATGGTACAGTCACTCCTTCAACACAGTAGTGGCCTGGACAGGATTAAAATGCATTATCACAATGAGGAGTCCCTACTGGGAACCAGTACATAGTAGTCTAGTTGTCTGTGATTGATTCCCAGCCAAAAGGTAATGTATTCCAGTCCTAGTGTTGGAATACATGTATGCATACTCATTAGCAAGATGCCTAACCTCTAATGCTTCTTTATACACTGACCTAAAGGACACACGAGACAGGCCACTCCTCTGGCGTCTTTGTATGTTCCTTCACGACAGGTAATGGCTCGACTACTGGACCTCTGGGCAGGATGACTGCCTGCCTGGCTCCATGGAGGAGCCACAGTGCCCCCACACTGCAGGGAGGTGTCATTACATGGGTAGCAGAGCGTCTGGCCAGGAGAGGAAGACAGGCCTAAAGGACAGGGGAGGGGCTGTGACATCCCTCCTTCTGGACAGTAAGAGCCTACAGGAGGCAGAGGATTCAACGTTTTCAAATGTGTTTGATAATACTATTATTACTAAATAATACCCCCATAGACCTTGCTATAATTCTACAATCTTTGGTTTACATGCGCATTGTTTGAACAATGGCAGACGTAGGCAAAAATGTTGGTTTTAACCTTGCTAACAGGACTTGTTACACGTTTACATACCGTTAATATCCAACTATAATGACGAGCAGAGGTTGATTTAGCAGTGTAACTGTGGACAGTGTCACAGCGATCTGGATCTCACAATCGCAAAACAGGAAACAATCATACCATAACGTTTGTTTCCGTCTTGGATCAACAGATGCTATCCATTTAATATCCTGTTTTTTGTGTGCGTTTATGTTGGCATTTGCCAACAAAAAAAAAACAACAAAAAAAAACCAAACACTTATGTACCATTTTGACATTATCCATAAAAATAAATAAAAAAAAGTATTCCCCTGCACGTTACATATTTTGAACATTCCTGGAAGAGGCATATTTCGGAGCATTTTTATTATTTTCTATTTTTAAAATAGGGAGATATAAAATGTGTACGTGTTGTTGACCAGTGATCATGTAGGCATGTTGACCAGGTGGGGCAGAATTCACTGTGGTGTCATAATTGGTTTTTCACATTAACAAAAATGTAAAGGCTCATACATTAAGACATTTTTCCTCACACTTTTGCCCCATCCCTAAAACATATCTATTGGGGTTCTGATTCATCCATGTGGTCCATTGTGTGAAATGGTGATTTCAAAAGCAAATCAATAGGATTTCTGCAATTACTTCGCCACCCACCCCTTTTAATTGAACCTTCCCATGGCACTAGTTGACCTCTGACCCTCTCTGGTAGCACAGAAACCATGCCCTTTAAATGTTCTTTATTTACACATGCAGTGTTTCTTCCTCAAATAGAAAAGGTCAAATGGCCAGAAATTTGATCAGCAGGCAATGTAATAAAAACAAAATCAACCTTAGTCTTTATCTACCCTAATTAGTTAATTCCATTTAAAAAAGGTAATCCTCCTCTAAGATTTTCCTTCCTTGTGACCAAGAGATCTTGCCAATTGGAAAGACATGCTTTCTAAGGCATGATTTTATTTGAATCCTAAACCTGATTTGTAAACTCTAGGCTACTTAGTAAGCATGTGTGCACTCTAAATGTAACTATTACGAGAGAATATTACCACATTAAACACCGCATGGGAGCTGAGGTTAACACTTCTAAAAGCTCAAATAAATTACCTATGCATTACACAGGACGGCCTGTGACCAGGCAGATTTACACATCAAGGGGTCACCACAAGACAACTCTGTAATAGGATACTGTTGTTTTTGACCACTCAATTTCAATGGGAGTGGAAAAGCATTGCAAGTCATCCTGCCAGCATCCCTTACAAATGTGCAGCAAGTCAATAGAAGATCATAGATTTGAACAGTACATAACTTTTCACTGATCTACATTTTATTTATAATGATGTGCATTGTCATCTATTTTCTTATTAATCCCACCCGGTTTGCTCTTGTGTTGACCAACCAATGAGTTCATCCATCTACTGGAAGTAGTACAGTGATTAGCCTACCTGGACGCCTGTCTGCACAGCCATGGCAGCAGTCACTGAGAATTCACTTCTCGTTCTGTAAAGAGAGCCCAAACATGCAACAATGCCATTAACTTGTATCACGTTGCCAGTCATAAGAAACATGTGCCTACCATTACCAATGTGGCTGAAACCTGCGCTACAAACTTGTTCTGATTGGAACCAGGAGATGTCCCACCCAAGTGCCATGGCTGCCACTCCTCTCTACCACTCCCGCTAAAGTAGGCTCACAATGTCCTCTCCCTGCAGTCAAGCTCAACAATGCATGCGCTTTTGAGTGTTTACACAAACCACAAGCATGTAATGTGTGGTTCTAGTGGCACTAATGCATCTGAGGAGCATGCATTTAAACCAAACAAAAAAAACTGAAGTCTGCCATTTTATCCATCTGTTTTGCCTTGAAGGAGCAGGCTTTGAACATGCTCGAGCATTTCTGTTTGTTTATGAAGGAAAGCGGTGTTCACATCCCCGGGGTTGGTTTAGTTTAATACCAGCGTGAGAAAGGACAGGAAGAGACCCACAATGACATGTTCAGTTTGATTGTTAAAGCTGGTTCTAACTAGAGTCAGGACAATCAACTTCTGAGAGCAGTGGATCTTCCTTTTATAGGAAGGAATAAGAGTGAAACAAAGACCACCTATTGTTGAGAAATCTTATAAAGGGTTATTCTAAACTACCTCCGGTCAAGTTCTAAGAATTTTGTTAAATACCTTTCAGGAATATTTGAATACAATCATGTAGCAAAACAAACATCACAAAGCCACCTTAAATCTGGTATAGCAGCATGTTAATTAAATGTGACGCGGATTTAAAAAACGAAATATGCTGTATAGCATGTGACCAGGTCATTAACAAGTCAGGCAGGTAAATAAAAAAAATGACAGGAATCTAGTATCATCCCACTGGGGTATAGCAGAGATGGTTTACCAGTTGTAAGTGGATGAGGCTGACTTTCTCCCTAGGTAGTGACAGCATTAGCCTGCATCCCTCAGCCTGTGCCATGCAGAAGAGAAGAATTAGCCCCACAGTCAGTAGTAGCCACTGGACGGTCATGTGGACCGCGTATATGTGCTTTTCAGAAGGGGGCGGGGTGCAATCAGAAGCATACTGATTATTAGGTCAACGCAGCTGAGACAGTCCCCCCAGAGGGACATTGTCCCCCACTCTGCCCCCTAAAATAAATAAATACAATTTTAAAAAAAATCTATATTGCAACAACATTGTCTGAAACCTAATCTCCACAGCGGTCCTACAACAGTGCGGGTGAACAACAACAACAACAAATGACGATTGGGCCAGCCAGACGGCAGCTCTTCGGTGGAACGTTTACAAGACAGCCAAGACGCTGCTGACGGCGGTCAGTGTGGACAGAGCAGAACGTACCTGCGGAGGAAGCAGCGGTGATAGCACAGAGTAAGGCGGCGCGGCTAGGCACGCTGGTCACTTGGGAGAGGGAGAGAGAGAGAGAGAGAGAGAGAGAGAGAGACTCCTCGACAGCTGAAAGCATACTACTAGTGTGTGTCCCGGGGCAGGCAGCCGAGGCAGGGGGGTGGATGACTGTGCGGGGCGGGAGAGGGGGAAAAGCCCTGACTAATGAAGCTACGCCCCCTCCCTGCCTCCTCCATAACACTGTCACCGTGGGACCGTCTCACAAAGCCTCCATTGTTGTGGTAGACAGCCCCCCCCCCCCCCCACAAGAGCTTACCGAATCACCAGTGCCAACAGATCTCCCATGAGGAATAGAGGTAACACCAGATAGGTGCGGCAGCATTTCCTTGGGATGGGGAGCTTAAACCAACCAAAGTGAACATCTGCATTCATGTGCAGACAGCGGGTGAAATCCTCAATCCGAGAGATAAATGGAACTGCCTTCCATTGCGCTCTCCTATCCAAAACCTCAGAAGGATAAGGTCATGTAAAAGAATTTATTTACATCACAGGAGATTTTTTTTTTTTTTTGAATTCCCAAAGGTCAGTGGAATGCTTTAAGTATTTGTGCAAGAAGAAATGGCCTTTGTAAGTACACATCAAGCTAACACAGTGGGCTGCATAGTGACATTTAGAATCTCAAACGGACTCCTTTATAGCCAGAGTGGCTGGGCTCGTTTTCAGCGTTACAGGGGCGTTGGCGAGGGTTGCGCTCGCAACCCCGGCTACATATCGGTGTACAGCTGGGTCCCCCGCACAGCCTGAGAGCGGGGCTTCCCGTGGGGATTAAAAATGCATGTGAACATCCAAATGTCACCAGCGCTAGCCTCTGACACTACGACCACGCACACAGTGTAGCACTGCTTCATGGTGAGGCCCTCTGCAGCGACTGACATCTTCTTTTCCGTCAGAAGCCGAATGAAGGGTATCTTCATTCGGCTTCTGACGGAAAAGAAGATGTCAATAGTATTGCGTTTTGCTCCCCCCCCCCGGATGATGTTCTTGAGTTTCATCTGAGCCAAAGTCTCTTTGCGGTTCAACCCATGTCATCATTTCATTGTGCACATGAACACGAAGGCTTTATTAAATTCACTTTTCACAAAACCTTGATTGAGTAGTGAGGCTTAATGCATTTCCAAGCATAGCAAAGCTCACACTAGAAGAAGCTTGATGACAATTCTAGACTATTCGCTTACATACAACTTTGTCATGTTAAGACTGCAACTGTAAATTAGTTACATCTGGCAACCAGGTTTCAGGGGTTTAAGTGACAATTAAAGGATGGCTTAATTTATTATCTTCCAGTCCTCTGCTATATTACATCTATTCCAATTGTAACGCAATTAGCAATAATGGTGTCATTTGCAATATTGTTGAGTGTTCGGAGGTTAGCAAGCACACAGGACAATACATCCCTCTGGTCTCGTACCAGCCAGCCAGTAATCATTAAAAAGGATTGTAGACAGTGGGACACATCCTTGTCTACGGTAGCGGCAGCAAACAAACGTGGGTCCTGCGGCCTTTGAATGTGCGCGGGTTGCAACGCTTAGTTGAACAGTTATGCAATAAAGTAGACCTATACATTCACAATCATATGGCATTGTTCCAGAGGTACAGTGTATTCATTGAGGGTGCCACCAAAACCTTACATTTCTCTACCAGCTCACTGTATCTAAGAAAATGTGGCCAGTTGGTGTATAGGGAGGGTAGAGACATATAGGAGCATACAACGTTGTGGGGGGCTGATGTCTGGACAGTCAGCAAGTTACAGTGTGCGATGGGCACTGTTTGGGACCAAATCAACATTTCTAAAATACTGGCTTCAACCGACACTTACTGTTCAATGACTACTAATCAGATAAGCAACATAACATCCCTGGCTCTTTGCATGTGCTCATGTACCCAAGTGTGCAAATGGAAATAAGCTAGGGCTCAACGTTTCTTCCTAATCGGGTCCAGAAATGGTCCAATAAGGCATGTCTTCTCCCTAGAGAAGACCAGCTCCTCCTCTATAAACAGCTCCTGCTGAGCCCCTTTATGTCTGGACTTAATTGCTCTGTCAGCAGCACAAGGTTTCATTTGGGGCCAATGGCCCCTCCTATACAGATGGGACCTGGCTGCACTGTGTAAAGATTTAGCACATCCACTTAACAATGGAAAATGGAAATATCTGTCAAAGTTCCATTGCCAAAGTGATCCCTCTATGACTTAAATATACCACTAACAAAGATCTCTTCTGGATTTGAACGAGCAAGCTTGTGAGACGTTTGTATAGAGGTAAATGTCTAGGTTTACATTAAGCAGTCTTGAATTTAACATCATGTCCTTTGTCTTATCCGCAAGGTAAAAAAAAGAAACACTTCTTAAAGGTGGCATCAGCAATGCTGGAGCAAAATGGTTGATATTTAAACTTTATCCTAACAAAAACACATTCCCTTCACTGCCTAGATTGCTCCATAAGAACTCTGAACTCCACATTAACATGCGTGGCTAAAGCTAGGATATTGTTGTTTGGTGCGATTTGCACCATTTTATATTCTCATTTACAGGGCCAGACCAGCTTTAGCTTATTCAGCACGCACACAGACAGCAGGCTGCAAGCAGTTCACTGAATTTGACAAAAATGTACAACCAAATAAGAAATCACTATATTTGGCAACAAAACAAACATTTAGTCTCACATCACAATATTGCCACCATAAAACTCTAGTCAACTTGGCATTATAGGCCAGTCATATTTGGACAGTTGTCCAAATAACCTCAGGAACAATATTGTTTCCATATCTATTGCCATCTACAACATTAATAATGCTTATAATAAATGGTTCTCCCTACCAAGGTCCAAATATATCCCTCAGGACTCTCTTAACACCAACTCCTCATTATCAAGTCAGTTCTCTTTATATAGTCCTTATTCACATTGCAATCTCAAAAGGCTTTACAGCCTACATTTTCCATGGAATCAAACAACGTCCCCTTAACCTGCTCCTCCCCCCGGGCAAGAAACAAACTTCCATTATAAACTATACCCTAAATAAATTAGGGGTAATCCGCAATTTCATTATCCTCTCCATTGTGTCCACAGGCAATATCGCTGCCCATATGGGGCTATGTGGAGGTTTAACCCATTAAGCCTTGCCTCACGTACGAGTGTGTGGGGGACTGAGGAAACCTTAAAATGTGAAGCCTGATGCCATGAATTAACATAGTCATGTCAAGACATTTGACATATCCAAGGTGATTGGATAATGGTCTGTTCTCGCAAAAGGAAGCACCTGCCCACATTGTCCTACTTCCGCCAACAGGAAACCCAGAATAATGGACCAGCTTTGATACATTTCTAAAAGATGGTACCAAGTTCAATGCGAAAACATGTCCTTGATTCTCACAAGTCAGGCAATTAATAATCATATTTCTATCATGTTTGAGCACATTTTCCCCTAATACTACTAGTTGTTACTTGCGTTGGCATTACTGTACACCCCGCCGTCGCTAAGAGGTATTCTTGTCAAACCACATACATTAACTTGAAGCAGGAAACTTCCCTGCAAAGGTCCACTCCCATAATTGGACACGCATTGTCAAGCCTACGTGGGGTCTGCATCGCTAATATGTTCCCATTTACAGAAAAATCTGTGCAGAAATCACCAAATTAGCAGCAAGCAGACCATGAGGTGATATAAGGTGCACTTTACATAGATTGTACAAACCGCTAAATAACTAAAGCAGTTGTTTTAATTGGGTCACACTTTACAAGAAAGCAGTATGCCGTCACAGCAATGCAGAATACAATTCTGCTAGACACTACCAAACTAGTCTACAACTCAACAATTTATATACTTTGTAACCCCTCAAATAGCCTACAGCCAAATATGCCCATAGTGCACGTAAACTGCTAATTAACCTCTATCCAACAACATAATAAATAGGCTACTAGACTCTATAGACAGACACCCTATGCAACGCACATAAGACCTTCTCTAACTTGTCTGCCAATTAAATGTTTGGATCCGTCATTCACTGGAGAAAGTGTTTCAAAGTCGATTTAAGAAGCAAGCAGTTACCTGAAGCATTCTGTTCATACATATTTTAGCGTTTTATTC
>JAODVN010050983.1:0-10434 GCA_025434125.1 Chologaster cornuta
CACCTGTAACTTCGGCTATCTTTAATAATGTGATAAATGTATGGCTTAATATGTTTACAACTGATTCATTATATCAAATCATACCATCGTACACTTGTCATGACCTGTGATAGCTATGGAGACTAACGGAAATTTTTGTTACAGGCTGTAAATATTTTATTTCTGCAGCTACACATCCTCAGACATGATCATTTTTGGGGATTGACTCGCTTTCGGAGCCAGCCTCAAGTGTCAACTAGAGGAACTACACTTTAGCATTTCTGTGTTTTTCTTTCCTCGGCACCGAAGGTCCCCATTTGATTTCCTCCTGCAACTGCCCTGCCTTGGTTCAGCAGGCCTCTAGTCATTGGCTGTAAATGTACTAATTGGGCTGATTAAGGGCACCTGGGCATGCCAGTTATATAGGCGTGTTCCAGCACTGTTACTGTGACTCTCCTGGCACCACATATTCTGTTTGTTGGTTTGTTTTGGTTCTTAGTTTGGTTAGCATGCAACACATATATTCAGTACTTACACCTACAGACATTCATTCACACCTCACTCTGTTATTCTGTTGGTAATTAAGTATTTGGTTGGTTTGGTTTAAGAGTGTTTACGGCCCATGAACCTGGTCGTAACAGGGTGTGATAATGTTTGCCATGTGTATACAGTATCTGCCTAATAAGATGGCCACTGTCTGCTTACTGAATTTTAACACAGGTGCTTTGTGCAGACATTTGCACAAAACTTCCACAGGCATTTTGGGTAATTTAAAATTTGTATCTATATGTACATAATATTGCATATGGATATTTTATGTGTGTTTGTGTGTTTGTGTTTGTGTGTTTGTGTGTGTGCGTGTGTGCGTGTGTGCGTGTGTGCGTGTGTGTGCGCGCGTGTGTGTTGAAAATAAAATTGTACTTATCATGAGTAGATTTGTGGGAAAAGCCTACCCCATGTTCTGCATATTTCCATAAGGATTCCAGAAGATTGTGGCCAAAATCTTCAGACAATTCAGGAACATTTTTACAAAAATATTAGTAGGCTTTGCTTTTGTTATCAATACTAGTATTTATATATTTGATAATTTAGGTATTTAGTAAGATTTGTATCCGATTTTAAATAAATTGCACTTTTTTCTCATGGGAATGCCTTTATCATATTACTGACCTTCATTCATATCCATAAGGAAATCCCATGATCATCCCAGCAGAGAGAATAATTCAAGCGAAGTAATTTCGATTTGCTTTGCTTTAATCTGATAGACCTGTGATGACAGGTGTGCATCACACATGTCCTGATCAGCCATGTCGCGTGTCATCTTTCAGGTCTTGACCAAAGGCTTCGGCTTCCATCTCAGAGATCTATGCAACACTACATCCTTAGAAGAGTTTGTCCACATTGCCGACAGCAACGTGTCGCGCCTCACCCAGGAAATGATCTGCAAGTCTTCTGGTGAATGGCTGGACATGGCTCAAAGTCACTTCCTGTCCAACTTGGACTTTCTCAAACCAATACGGGTGAGTTCAGCTGTCATGTCTCAACAAGCAGCCAGCTGGATAACCTTTATGCCAGCAAGGCTGTCCATACTAGCTTAGTAACTGCATGTGCTTTTTTTCTGCCTCATGCATAACAGAGAAACAGATTGGCACAAAATATGTTTTGTGACCAGTATTATTATTGCTATTATTATTATTATTAGAAAAAGAATGAAAAAAAAAGTTGTTATACATTTTATTCATTATGTGAGTACAAATGTACAAAAAGCCCCATGCTGAGCCAATGCATTAAACCAAGTTCTGTTTGTTTGTCATGGTCATTCCAGACACTGTACATTTTACATTGCATATTCAATTATTTTCTTGACAAATCTGAAAAAGAATTCATTTATTTAACTCAACTAAACTAAAGAGCACATTGCTTTTCTGTTTCTACCCTTCAAAAATAAAGTATTTCATTAGTGGCAACTTTCCTGCATTTCCCAACATCTGAATGTTCCAGGAATGTACTGGTGTTTGCAAGGCCATTGGGTGTTGTCCAATTTTAATCTCTCAACTAGTTAAGTTTAACTCTTCATTACCCTCTTAAGGCTAGGCTGTTTGTGTAGAAACCCATATCCAAACCCCCATTATTCATAAACCCTTTGAGCATATGGCCATCTCTGTTTCATTTAAAACCAGAAAAGGTTGTCCACGTCTTTTTTTCTAAACACTATCATTTCTTACACTCCCTCACTAAATTCAGTGTATCTGGAACATTCAAAGCTGATACATAATCAATGTTCTCTTAGACAAAAGGCAATTCAGACCAAGTAATTCACCAATGTAATTCAATAAAATAATTATGCTAATTACATTCATTTTATAATTATGACAATAAAACTGATAACTGGATTTTAATCTTGTTGTTCACTATCTATCAGCCCTTGTTGTTCTTCCAATTTATCTCTATTGCTTATTCTTTCTTTTCCTTGGCCTGCCTATTCCTGCACTACATGCCCTTATCTTATATGCTTGCCTTTGTTTCATATCGCCCACAACAGCAGTGTTAGGTCAAAATGTGTTCTCTGGGAGAAAGCGAGAGAGAGAGAGAGAGAGAGAGAGAGAGAGAGAGAGACTCTCAGAAGCCTGCTCTGTCTTCTGTAACACTCTGTTTAGTGACAGACAATGACAGGCAGGAGCACCAACATTAAACACACACCACTGTGACAGCGAACATGGCAGCTCAAACTCACTTTGACCCGGTGTACTTTCTCCTGTTTTGTACATCCCACCCTTGTGATGAGGATAAACGTCAGTGTTCACCCCTTACAATAGACCTTATCTGTATAAAGACCAGCTTCTGCATTCTGGTGAGTCTAAAGGCCAGTTGTCTTGTTTGTCTTACAGAAGGACGTCAAGTCAGACCCCAAGGTTGTCCAGGATGTTTCCTTGGCAACCGACTCACTCTTGGAGAGCCTGGGAGCACTCACTGTGGAGGTCCGTACACACACACGCATGCACACACACAACAAACATATATAGGTAATCACATGCAGGCCAGAAGAGATATTTCCACGCACACAAACACACTGACATGTAGCAGCAGAGTACACACATGCTCAAACATGCCCATACATACACATGCGCACGAACATGCACACACACACACACGAGACACTTGAGTGTCATACTTGACTGTAGAGAGTTGAAGGCAGGAAAGAGGTCATGTAAAACAAACACGCGCACGTACACACACACACACACAGTCATAGACTCAGCTGGTCTAGGTCATGTGGTTTTGTGTGTGCGTGTGTGCGTGTGAGAGAGTCATCTTCTTCTACTAAGCTCTACTCATACAGTATACTGTGTGTTCAATTTCTCACGTACAACCTTCATCTGTACCATAAAGTGCAATTTTTCCTAATGAGATTAAATGCGCTTAATGAAAACTAAGCAGTTGCATGTAGCGTTCAAAAGCAACACTCCTGTGGATGATGTGTGTTTTATTTTCATACAATATGCTGGTATGTGAGATATGAGATACAGTATCATAAATGTGGCCTACTGAATAACCTTTATCCACACATCTTAGCAGGACATAGTTTGTCTGTTAATTCCAGGGTTTATTGTAGGCAAAAACAATAGGGATTTGGACCGTTTCAGGAATACAATTGTGTATGGAATTTTCTTGTGGAACTTTCTTTTCCCTTGTGGTAGAATAACAATAACCATTGTTGCTTCAGTTTAACACTATATGAATGAATGCCCTCCACACCTGAGTGGCTTGTGTTACTCTCTACCCCAACCCCCCAACCGAGCTCCATTCTAGGCTCAAACTATTGTCTGCAACCTTCCCTACAGCCATGAGACTTTTATGTAAAGTTGTCATGTATAGTTTTGACATTGACATTTTGACATTGACATTTCAAACACAAGCAAATGGCTGGGGAAGAAATGTAACGGTACTAAAACACAATCGAGAAGCATACATTGATACTCTTTAAATTACTACATTCTGGTCTAACTGGTTAGAAGAGTTTAATGAGTCAGCAATTGGTTATCTTGCAGTGTGTGTGTGTGTGTGTGTGTGTGCGTGCGTGCGTGTGTGTGCACGCGCGCGCGTGTGTGTGTGTCATAATGTCTGTCCACCTGCTTGTGAGTGTGTGTGTGTAAACAGATTAAACTGGTCCACAGAAGGTTTGAACACAAATAATCTGGGTTTCTACTCATTCCTATTACTGTATCTAATCCTAACGCCTTCTTTAAGGATTCTGCTAATTGAGTGAAGCAAAATTCATGTCTAATTTTAGGAATATACCATACTGGGGTAAAGTAGAGATGAACGGTACTGCAGTTTAGCATAATACTCTAGGTAGTGACTAGTTAAATGGCATAATACTACCTGTATCTGGGCAGTGAGTAGATAAACGGCATAATACTACCTGTATCTGGGAAGCGACTAGTTAAATGGCATAATACTACCTTTCTCTGGGCAGCGACTAGTTAAACTACTAGTTAAACAGCATAATACTACCTGTATCTGGGCAGCGACTAGTTAGATGTCATAATACTACCTGTATCTTTGCGGTGAGCTGGATAAGAACAGAAAGGCTGAGCAGAGATATGAACTTTAGTAACCCCTAACCAGGATGAGCTTTAGGAGGTTACTGCAGGACGATCCTGCCTGCATTGCCAGCCTCTGTGTGTGTGTGTGTGTGTGTGTGTGTGTGTGCGTGTGTGCCTGCGCGGATGTGTGTGTGTGTGTTTCTACTTCGAATTACTCACCTAGTCACCTCTGTTCACATAAACGGCTTCCCTGAGGAAGCTGACACACACACACACACACACACACACACACACACACCCGATTACAAGGATTGTCTTATGACTAAAAAAGAACAACAGGCAAACATATCGAGGTGTCTTTTGGTCATTCCTGTGCACGCATATTTACATCCATACACAAATTACCTTACACACATGCACACGCATGCAAATGTACACACACACACACACATTTTAATAAAAAATTTAGCCACGATAGGTGTGAAAAAATTTCCGCCTACCAACACACACTTTGTGTGGGTGAACAAGGAAGCGTGATGTGGCTTCAGGCTCGGTTCCAAATGAAAACCCTCAGGAGTTGGTCTGTGTGTCATCTGATAGGCGAGCGGGTCACTTTGCTTAAATGCAAAAAAAAACTCGTTACTGGTTAAATTGAACATGCTCGGAAACCAGCAGGATAACCATCCTACCCAACGACTGTTGCCGAACAAACCGCAAACTGCCAGCAAATGCGATCGCATTCGTGTGCATATAATACTGCACAGTATGTGCCTTATTGACATTGTTTAGGTAGTGTGTGTGTGTGTGTGCAGGCTTTATATTCATTTGGATTCTGTCCTTGCTTGAGTGTGTGTGTGTGACAACATCTTTGGTTTGCTTGTCAAGACTGATCTGGGACAAGCGAAACGATGAGCAGCGTCTGCAACACCCAGCTATTTCTGCCTTCAGCGCAGAAGAGCAGTGACCGATAGTTACCTCTCTTTGTTCTCTCCCTGTACATCTCTCCTCCCCCTTCATCTCCACCTCCCCCTTTTTCTCCTATCGCCTCCTATCTCCTCCTTTTTTCTCCCACTGGGCTTTTCTCCAAGTTATTCTCTCATTTCTCATAAGTTGTCGAGCCTTGTCTTAGTTCTGTCTTTTTGTTCTTTCTCTCTCTCTCTGACACGCACTTCCTTCCCTTGTTTTACACCACAGAAGCAAAAACACCTCGTTCTCTCATTCGTGAATGATCACGAGTTTAATGACATAAGTGTGTGTGTGTGTGTGTGTGTGTGTGTCGGGGGAGGGGGGGGGGGGGGCAGGGGTTTATTGGGAGATGTTAGTAAGTAGCAGATGGAGACATGGCTCTGTGTCCAAATGTTTTTAATGGCATGAAGGCTTAGTCCAACGTACAGTACAAATTTCTGTTAGAATGGTGTTGTTTACCTCACTATACAGGCAGTTTACCTGCCTGTGCAGGTACATAAACACAGCAACTTGTCTCAAGTGTATCGTATGTAAACAGCGTGTCACCGACCAGACATTAGCACTGAATGGATTCCATCTACGGCCAAGTGCACATCTTATTACACAGACGCCTATTTCTGCTGCGTGTTCATAACCAGAATGTACCATGTCAGTGTTTTACAAGGCTGTGCTTATCATTCTGCAAGTGCTAGTGCTAACGTTACTCTGTGTGTGTGTGTGTGTGCGTGTTTGTCAGCTGGCCAGTATGAAGAGCTGGCAGGAAATGCGTAAAGAGATACAGTACCTGACTGCAGAAGCTGCAGGCTCCCCCAACCTCATGTACCAGGCAGTGTCGCGCATTGTCTGTGGTCATCCAGAAGGGGGCGGCCTCAAGATCAAATCCCTCAACTGGTATGAAGACAACAACTACAAGGCCTTGTTCGGGAACCACGGCAACGACAACGACAGCGACAGCGAATCCGCCTCCGTGTACGACAACTCCTCCAGTAAGTGTCTCGGGCACTCCTGTAGTTTGACCCAATGTAATGCACATCTCCTCTCCAGAACATTACATTAGCTTGGCCCTATCTGCTTCACGCACGCTCATTAACAGGGTTAAACCACTGTGATATATTCACCCTTTTACAGCGGCCACTGTTTTGTAATAGTCATTCTGCTGCTCGTGTTCCCAGCTCCCTACTGCAACAGCATGATGAGTAGCCTGGAGTCCAGTCCCATTTCCAGAATGATCTGGAGGGCTTTGAAGCCTCTGCTGATGGGAAAGATCTTGTACACCCCTGACACACCAGCCACTCAGAGGATCATCCACGAGGTACGTCGCCAGCCAGGGAGGGTCCGTGCTTCTGACCATGAGGAATTATTCAACATAGATTGTTGTTAAAATGGTTGGTGTCATCGCAATCCCACACGTCTTCCAGGTGAATAAGACCTTCCAGGAGCTGGGCGTGCTGAGGGACCTTGGGGGAATGTGGGAGGAGCTAAAACCTAAAGTCTGGAACTTCATGGAGAACAGCGAGGAGATGGACCTGGTCAGGGTGAGTGGCACACGCGCACACGCAAACACACACGTACAAATAATTACCCAGCTCTGTTCACAAAAAGTTACAAACATGTTATGCTTGTGTGTAATTTACCAGGAAACACATACATTATAAAATTGATAATATATATCCCCTTATCCATTACACACACACTGAATAGGATGTCAGAAGCCTGTAATGTTCCTGTCGTGGCAGTTTGATGATAGTAATCTAGGTGATAATCTGTAATTATCTGACATTTTACAGAGGAACGCTATAGGCACAAATACAATGTTGTCTGGGGCTTTCTGAAGCCAGGGCATAATACACAGAAGCAGTTCTGTGTATACTGTGCCTTTGTGCCATGCCATTATGTTAGGGTATATTGTGACAGTTTAGTCAAAGCACAGGACGAGCTAATGACAGGTCAAGGACAAAAAATAGAATGATGCATAACAACTGTATGCATTAAGTAAGGCATTAAATAATATTATTGATTAAAAGAAACAAGACAAACCAAACCATTGTTTCAAGTAAAATATCTTTCTGGAGTTGTGTTCACTTCATAAAGGAAATGTGGCAAGCAACATGTGCAGTAAGCACAATATCTGGTTTCATAATATATTAAATGTACCAAGTCATTAGAGCCACCCATTGCAATTATTTCCCACCCGACACATGCTTAAAACTATTTACAGTATACAATCGTCCAGAAGTCTCTTTACCCCCAAATGTTTCTGCCACCTAGTGGTAAAGTATATCATGACTTTGTAGGCTTTGCCCTAGTGAACACAAAAAGCATAAAAAGCACACACAAACATTGTTTTGTTTTAGTTTGTTATCAAAAGGCTCTGACCTAACCGCTTCTGAGGTTTTAGTGTGCCTCTGACTGCTACTAATTCAAGGATTGACACAATCTTTCCAGGGTCAAATAACCTTCTGTGCTCACATTTCAGACTCTGCTGCAGAATAACGCCAGCGCTGCGTTCCTTAACGATCAGCTGAGCGGCACACAGTGGAGCGTTGCTGACATCTCTCGCTTCCTGAGCAAGGCGTCTGAGCACAACAGGACCGCAGGATCGGCCTACACCTGGAGAGAAGTCTTCAATGAGACAGATCATGCCATAAAGACCATCTCACGCTTCATGGAGGTGTGTGACTGCGTATGGATACAAAGTTGTTATCTCACACAAGTCACCAATCGTTTAATTCAGGGCAAAATAGGATATAAATGGTTGGTAAGGTCCTCTCAACTGCATCGTCAACACAGTTATTAAAAAACTCAAACCTTGAACTCAAGTGTTCCTTCTCTCTCGTAGCAAATCAAATCATTGCTATGCTTTCTGTGTCTGTATGGGTTGCAATGTCAGACCACACACACGTTGATTGATTTGCCCCCTCTGTTGGATGAGGTATTAGTCTGATTAGATCCAATGATTCACTAGCAGAGTGAAACATATACAGTATAATACTTAAATATGAGACATTTGGGCTTTGCGATGTACATTACCTCTGCTATGTGCAACTTTGTGTTTCTATATGGTTTTCCATTGTAACTTGGAACGCACAAAAAAATGTCACTGATTTCAACATGAGATTTTACAAGTGACTTTGTTCATATGTCATCTACCAGTATATGTCCTACCACCAGACACTACATGTTAAAGGAATTCAATAAAATATACAATAATTATATTGAAATGTCTGCCATAGTGTGTGAACTTGGACAAGCTGGAGCCAGTTGCTAATGAGGAGCGTCTGGTCAACAAGTCCATGGGCCTCCTCAACAACCAGAAGTTCTGGGCCGGAATCGTGTTCCCCGACATCGCCCACGGCAACAGCACTGACCTTCCTCCCAACGTCAACTACAAGATCCGCATGGACATCGACAACGTGGAGAGGACCAACAAGATTAAGGACGGGTGAGTGCCTGCAAAACGCCTGACACGTAACGTTACCTCTGCCCTCTCCAATGGGAGCTAGCTAGAAGGACAGATGGAAGGTTCCGGGTTTGAACCCTTCCCGGCCTTTCTGTGTGGAGTTTGCATGTTCTCCCCGTGTCTGCGTGGGTTTCCCCCACTATTAAAAAAACATGTCAGGCTCACTCTCTCCTGTCCGTGTCATGTCAATCAATCAATCAATCTTTATTTATATAGCACCATTCATACATATGAATGTAACACAAAGTGCTTCACACTACAACATAATTAAAAACCATATAAAATTAGTAAATAACAATACAATATTTAAAAAACAAACACTCATGTTATACTCTTCATCCCAACCCTCCAATCATGTGTCATGTGACCTGAGACACTGGCCTATCTCTGGAGCTGCTCCACGGGCGCCGCACAGCGGTTGCCTACTGTTCCCTTGAGGGATGGCTTAAATGCAGAGAACAAAAATCACTACATGTATGTGTATGTGACCGTAGAATGCAATGCAATGCAATGCTCCAATATTATCAATATAATCTTCATTACATATCAGTGCCCTGCTTTTACTGTGGAGCTGCAGATGAGATGAATAAATAAAGAAATTATCTGCCACTGTACATAAAGCATACACATAACCCTGATACCCCGTGCTGTAGATACTGGGACCCTGGTCCCCGGGCAGACCCCTTTGAAGACCTACGGTACGTGTGGGGCGGCTTCTCCTACCTGCAGGATGTCATAGAGCAAGGAATCATCCGGGCCATCACCGGCACAAAGGAGAAAACTGGCATATACGTCCAGCAGATGCCCTACCCCTGCTATGTAGACGACATGTAAGAAACCCCTTTCCTTCTGCTGGAGGGATGGGTGGGATGAGTGCATGCTATAGGGGTGGATGCATGAAGATTCATGTATTAGGGTAGAGAGAATGTGTCAAACACTGTAATGGAACCGTCCATGTGGATCGTACCATGATGTGACACCCACAATGTATTAATAATAATAATAATAATAATAATAGTTTCTTCATGTCTCGGCCCACAGCTTCCTGCGCGTGATGAGCCGCTCCATGCCGCTGTTCATGACGCTGGCGTGGATGTACTCGGTGGCCATCATCATCAAGGGTGTGGTCTACGAGAAGGAGGCGCGGCTCAAGGAGACCATGAGGATCATGGGCCTTAACAACGGCATCCTGTGGCTCAGCTGGTTCATCAGCAGCCTCATCCCGCTGCTGATCAGCGCTGGCCTGCTGGTCACCATACTGAAGGTGGGCAGAGCACGCATGCACGCACACACACACTACTATGGGCATATACAGTGTTCATCTATACAGACAGAAACGCTCACACCCATCGGCTATCGGTCTGACAGTGGTTTAGCTTTTTGAGGGCAAGGGCCAATATTTATGGGTTAGGGTGTAACTGTCTCTTGCTCTCACTCTCTCTCTCTCTCTCTCTCTCTCTCTCTCTCTCTCTCTCTCTCTCT
>JAODVN010051091.1:0-10434 GCA_025434125.1 Chologaster cornuta
GGCAGTAAACATGTTCCATTGTACTTTGTAACTTAGTAACCAGAGTTTTAGTGTGGCACACACCAGTCAAATCACATATTGGCCTGGGGAGCACAACACAGAGAGATCTAAACAAGTTACACATGAAAAGTTGGTAAGCTCTTTTGATATCTGTTTAGTTTTTTCCTTATGTATCGTGATCATATATTTAGGCTGTTGATATGTCTAATTTATTAGTTACTTAATGTCAGTCATACAAATGTTTTATTCAGTTTACGTACAGTAAGAATGGTGTGTCAGGAGTAGTCATGAAAACCAGTGACTTTTTTTTCCTAAAGGCTACTTTGGAAGCACGATGAGGTCTAATGACTTCCATCACTCAAGCAGTCTTCCAAACATCTTGGATACATACTTGCCTCCTGCTAATGCAAAAAAGGTATTATACTAAAATTTTATATTTACTACAAATAAACTGGAGTATCCGAAAAGTTTTAAGGATGTTACAAATATATGTTTCATGGAGAGGGCCATTATACAGTATAGTTATCATATGGTTGGAGTAACAAGTAGCTGACACAAACCATTCTAAACACAGGTCACACAGACGTCCCTGTGTGGAATAAGGCAGTATTGGCCTGAGGTAATGGTTGAGCAGTGCTGTGCATACAAAGACTTATTCAGACCTCTGTGGTATAAATCTGTAGTGATGATATTGACTATACCTCACTGAGCAGACAGGGCATGTTGTGCTTCTCCATTTGTGTTGTATAAATCCTTTATTTTGTCTAATGTGCTCCATTTCCTTACTTCTCAAAACATCTCCTACATCCTCAGTATGCCCATATTTGCACTCATTGGGAGCTGTCGTCAGTCCCCAGCTCACTTCTCTTTTGTTCTTCCATTTTTTTCATCATTTCACACAATCACAGCCAATCATGTGTTATTCAATCTAGTCGGCAATTTCAACACCCCTCTATTTGTCCTGTGTACATAATTATAGCAGTGGTTTTTATATACATTTCCACTAGCGGAAACTTATTTACAACCTTTTAGTTGCTTAACATAGTGATGCAAAAAACTGAATCTGCATAGGCAACCATTAACATTACTGAGATGTAGGAATGCTTTATTGAAAACAATAAAACGAGATTAAAGTTAATCATAAAAACTTTCAACTGAAAGTTTTGTGCTTTTCCCAGCCGGGGTCCCAACCCGCCACTTTGAGAACCACTGCTATGAGAGGGAGTCCTTATCGCTTATACGGTAACAGTAATACTGTAATGGTAACCAGCATATCCACCCTTCAGCTACCTTAGCTGTCACTGGCACACCAGAGCAGGCCCTGCCGCTCCACTGTAACAACATTACTGTGGCAACGGAAGCAATATATTCTGTCTCCAGCAGGCTTTGTGGGGACAAACAAAGCGGCCACTTCCTCACCAGACTTGCTCTATAAAGCTCTCTAATGTGGTCTCTCTCTCTCTGGCGGGCCTGTTAGCAGCCATCATTTCTCTGACAGGAACAGAGTGACCTCGCGACGGGAGACGCGCTGACGCTTAGAACAACCCTTGGCTCTGGAAGGATGGCCATTCTATAAGCATTGGCTTCTAATGCCATTGTCACATTATGTTTAATAATAGACTTTGGGTTTATGGTCTTACTAGGGGTTTATTCTATTGTGTTTTCAGTTTTGTTTTCCAGGCTTTGCAGGAGGAAATCCCTTACTGGCAAATCCCCCTCACCCACACACACACATACACACCATTATACCAGATTGGGATTAAATTAAGACATAGAGATTTTGTCTCTACTCATAAGATTATAAATTGCAACAGATGCTGGTCATAGCTTTGGTAAATTGTTTTCTACACAAGAGTTGTGACTGAAGGTTGCAAGAAGTTGATTTAATATTTATTAAGGCTAGGTCTGTTACAATGTTTTATGCTTTTCTGGGAGTGTAATCTGAGTGTAGTCACTGTCTTTGTCCGTATATGATACAGTATCTGAATTTAGTTTTCACTGTTAGACAAAGAAGAACAGAGACAAACCCTTGTCGCAGAGTGGGGTTCAAGAGCATGATCCAGACCAAGAAGCCAAGGCCAAACGTCAAACTCAACAGGAACAGGTAAAAAAAAAAAGCATTTGCTTGAAGAACATTTAGTCTTTATAAAACTGAGTCAGAGACAAAGGGAGTGAAAGCCGAATAATGTGCTTCCATCATCTTCCTCTTTTTACATGTATTTCCCTTAGTTAATTATGATTTTCGTTGTCCTCTAGCGCCATCTTGAGGCGTATAAGAATTTACATCGCCTCAGGGACTCTCTATATCGCCGTTATTCTGAACTCCTCCGAGAAAAGGTACATTCACAAAGGCAACAAATACGACGGCTGAACCACGACATCAAAATAAAGTCAGAGACTAAAGCTGAACAGGTAAAGACACATTATAGATACAGATTCTTTTTTTACCAATTTATTGTAATTATAGGGATACCTGAAATTATTTAGACGTTTATGGCTCAATCAACGCGAAAATCTACTAAATAGGAAGGCTAGTCGAACGTTGACACTTGGTTTATCCCACTGGCTGTTTCACTATTTGTGACCATCTGATGTTTTATGTCATGTGGAATTATATTGGCCGATGTAAATGAAGGTCACTGTCCTATCCTCATGTGACCCCTGCAGCTCTCCGTGGCCACCCAATGAGGTGCCCATAGCCCTCCCACCCTTACATCTCTCCTTCCTGTCTCACACATGGCTCAAATACACAATCTTAGAAATAAAAGCCCTATCTCACCTGGCTGCCATACACTTCCTTAATGTGATACAGTATGAATGTTGTACTGCAACCATATAGTTTTGTATTAATAAGACACCCCATGAATATTGATTGACGTTGTTATAGTCATATCAGTGCACACAAGTTGGCTAGCTACATCTAACTGCAGACATAATGTAGACTGTTCCAGTTTTATTTTAATGCACTACAGTGTAGTGACTACACCATAGTCTTCCTAAGATATTAATTTGAAGGAGTTTTCTTTTATTTCACTTGGAGGAAACCTAGCATTTGTGATTGACTTTGATTTTGACTGGCACGTTGTTTGTTCTGACCTGGTGTGAAGAGAGCAGTCATCTTCAGAGAGGACCTGCAGAGTTTGATAGGGGAGGAGATATCCTGTCTTATCTTCCCCTCCAATAAAGCCAAGCGTCTTTAGGAGGATGTACTTGTCCTCTCTAATGACTTGCACTTTGGGGGAGACAAAGAAAGAACAATAAAGGACTTTACGGGCCTGCCAGTAGGAATTCCTTGGTTTAAATGGCTGAGCAAATAAAACTGCCTGTTGTTTCCTCAGCACAGCTCTGTCAGAGACACTGAAGTGGCAGGGCCAAAGCAGGCAAAGCCAATAACACCTGCTGGGCCCTAATTGGTCGTTGCTATAGTTAACGGCTTCCTGTGGTGGCATGTTGACTTCTCATTTGTTCTGTGTGTTCTGTGAGAGTAGAAGCCCTGACTCTCACCTGACTTTCTGTCTGAATCCTGTTCTCCTTTTTGCTCAGAGAAAAGTGAAGCAGCCCCCTTCTAAACTGCAGCATGACGACTCTTACCTCGTATCTGTTCCCAAGTCCAAGCATTATCTGGTAGGTTTGATTGAAACAGTAATACAGTATGTTTTACTATAGCATAGATACATACAATAAGGGCTCTCCTTCCTCCTGTCAACATTACATGTTTAATACCTTCAGACACTGACAATGGTTGTTGCTTGTTATTTCCTCTCTAAGATCTTGGGCCTTGAAAAGCAGTTAGTCCAGAGCGGACATTTGAAAAGCCATCAGGATTTAGAGGACTTCAAAAGAAGCATTAACTATAACTATGGTCCAAAGCTGCTACAGAAGAATCTCCAGGAGGTCAGAAGAAAGAGTTGAGTTGTATTTTTATACATTTACAACATTTAGCAGATCTATTTATCTTAAGTAGTTTGCACATTAAGCAAGCAAACAGCAAGCAAACCACATTCTGTTAGAATAATGACATTAAGCATGTCATATGGGCTAATATGCATGACCAATATTTCATTCAATACAAAAATAGAGTGCCAATTGAGTATTTTGAGGTGGAGAGGTCACTGGTCAAGGTACTGAGGTGGATTCTGAAGGGGTGGGGTATTAACTTCTTAACTGCGTAAACTTTGATGAAGAGACAAATATTTTGTTTATATTTGGTACATGTAACATACTGTAACTGATGTCATTCAGCAGTAATGGGTGACAGTTCTGCAACATATTTGATGACTCAGCAGAAGACAGATGGATCCCTTATATTTGCCAAGACCGCTGAAGACAACGGAAACACGGAGCATGTCTGCACCAGGTTGTGAGGAAAACAATTAAGATAAATATGCTTTCACTCTCGTCAGCGCTCTGCACATGAAAAGCATTGTGCTATCTACTGTAGCTGTTGTAGATGTTCATAACATCTTGCATTGGTTCCAAAGGCTTGTGCTAGATACTGTAACTTGCAGTGAGCCAGGCAGTCAGAGATACAATAGTCAGGCATGGGTGAGCCTATGACCTACAGAGTTTTGCTATAGGTCCCTAGTGTTTACACTGGCTGTCATGAACACACACATACAACCCCCACTACTTACGTGGGACTTGTTCAGCATGAATCCTCCTGGACGAGAAAGGGAGATGACTGCTCACGTAGAAATGACATGACCAAATACAGTGTTATTACCTCTACTAACGGCTCCCAGAGCTCCTACAAACACCACCCAGGGGCAAATGCTGTAATTATGTCTTACAGACAAGTGGTAATCGGGTTCTGGGTGTTACTTCATTCCAGGTCTGTAAGCAGATGCTGACGTGTTTGGACTATCCTCGATTTTGGAGGTTGATGGGCCTTCAGTCAAACGGTGCTCTGTTTAACAGAAATATGCAGTTTTCTGTGGTCTTCTTGTATGGTGTATGTTCATTATGCAGCCCATTACAATAATGGAGATGGATGGTTATGAAAGTTTTTTATGTGTAAATTAATTGTCTTTAGTGAACTTTGAAGTTTAAATACATTTGTGTTTCTTGAGGTGTATAATGTGCTTTTTAATTTAATACCTAATTAAGTTAATTTCATTAAGTCATGAAAATATAAATTTGCAGTTCTTGTATTATCTTCTTTCAATTTCTAGAAGTTTCTCTCTCTTTCTTTATTGAATCACCTTTACCATCACTTCTCCAAATGGCTCACGTTGTGGTCTGGCTTTCATATGGCAAATTAATGACAGCACAGTGTCACACATTGTTCCTCTTGCTGTCTATAGAACAATAGAAGGGCTATCGAAAAGGGGTGCACTGTCCTGTAAATTAATTGATTAACCCCTTCTGAGTTAATGTGGCTTATTGTTCTGTGTGCACCCACTGCTTGTTAAAGGCAGGGTCAGTCATTCTTAAGAACGCTTGCTAACTTTGATGTCAAATCCAAACAATATCCTTCCACGTTGTCTCTCCACACATTGTAAAGCGTAGTACTATGGCTTTGTTTATTGTGAGCGGTGTTCTCCACTTTGTTTATGTTCCTATTTACGGAGCCAGGGCTGTGTAGTATTTGCTTATTTCTGGTCACAGAGAAAGTTAAGGTAGCGAAAAAGGACATATTTGGTAAATGTGTTAACTTGTATTGGATTGTTTTTTCAACAAACACAAGCAAAAGGTAAGCTAGCAAAATGTGAGGAGATATTTTGTAAATTTGTTAGCTTGTTAGAAGGTGTTATCTTACAATAAGCTTGCAATAGCTGACTATACCTTTAAGTCTCTCTTTTTAGTAAATGCAAGTTTTTCATTATAACTTTACAACAAGCCTAACTAAAATTTGTGTGAAGTAATAACTCTGTTTACAGGCTAGACAAGAATAAAGTTTGCCCCTCATTGGTAGCATATCTGGGTCACTGTGAAAGAAGTATGTTAAGTACTGTTCAGTGTAGAGAATGTATGATGTTTGTATGGGTCTTCCAAACATTGCTACAGTAGTACCTTGACTGGGGACGTTAGGCTTGCAGGTAATGAAGGCTTGCATTGCATCTTCCAACAGTGTTAATTCTTACTGTACCGCACACAAACATGCTGATAATCCTTCTTAACATCCACGAGAGGTTCCTGGATTTGAATGCAATTGGAGCTGAAGCAAAAATATGCAGATAGCAGAGACACAAGCATATTTATGTTTGATTCATTGCAGCTATGATTCACTGGACTCTCAAAACAGCTTTATGCTATTTCTATTAACATTTTGTTCTCATCTCTGCAGCATGTTGAATTTCTCAAGTAGGTCAGCAGAATTAGACCAGTCGGCGCATACCACACATACTGCTATAAATATTGACATTAAGACACCAAAATAATAGGGTTTTCTATTAAATATGATATACTAGTATACCAATAGTATTCATAGTTGTGCATGTCCTGTTAATTTTGACATGGTCCGACCTCCGCCTGTGTCTGATGACGCCAGTGGGGTTTGTATAGATCTGTTAGCTGCTGCACCGGCCTGTGAGTAAACTCTGCCGTGCTCCTGTCCGGGGCCAGTTTGCACCCAGAAGACAAAGTGTGCCGTCACCCGGATGTGTCGTTATCTGGTAAGAGTTGAGCCACCACCGGCTATCCGTGAGAGCTAGCACGTCATTAGGAATACCTTAGCGGCACAACATAATGTGTGTTGCCCACACGTCACAGCAAGGCTGCAGGTTGGGTAGGAACATGCTTGGGCTGTGGTAGGTCCTGTCGCTGTAGCTACTTGTAGTGTGCAACTGTGGCCGCTAAATTTGTAGCGGCACTGTACAGGAATTTGTTCTTCACTTAAGATGAAGTGCATGTCTTTATGACGTGTGTGTGTGTGCGTGTGCGTGCATTCTCAGCCTTCATCCACAGAGCAACGTTTCAGAACAAGGGCCTGTTTCAGAGGAGGGGTCCCAAGACACCAATCTCCGGGCTTGTCAGGAGCAGGAGGAACTTGAGCAAATGTTCCCCAAGGTTTGTGTCAAAACCACATGAGCAGTGATCCCACTTAGCAGGCAAACACACCTGCAAGGGTTATGACACACACACACACACACACAGACTAGCCACATACATCTGTGAAATATACATCCACTCTCAGAGATATTCCTATGCTCTTGAAACTAGAATGGCCTCCTAACATGTGTAAAAAGCTACTTTATAAAGAGCAGTATATCTCAGAATGTCTTAATCCGAGGCCAGTAAATGAAAATTACTGTCCCATGCATTCACTAAAAATGATTTCACATATTATTGTCCCGCCCCTACTGGTGAGCTGTGGTAATGCATGGTTGGAGCATGCATGTGGTTAAGACTTGACTTTTCCAGACCTGGCTAGGGGCATGTGCTGTAAATAATGTGTCTTTAAAAGAATGGTTTCGTGATCATAGTACCATATAGCAGCAGTTACAGTTAACATGTGAGGATCCCGTTCTCTGGTGTAGAGCAGAGCATATGGACAAACATGCAGAACACTGTTTCTCACACACCTGTGTCAGGACTAGCCTGGCCAAACAGTGGCTGGGCCTGGCTTGAGGAAGAACGGGGGAAGAGCAAACAGTGGGAAAACAGGTCTGGTGAGCCAGGAGGCAGGGGCATTACTCATTCAGCTCAATATCCCCCCCAACGCCTGACATCTTACAGACAAGGGAACATGGTATCCTCTCACTCTATAGGATGGGGGTTCTCAGTATGGGTGTCAGCATATCTTACGACCAACTTGCTCTGTGGAGGTTATTAAATCAGTCTACATCCTCAAGGTGTACCACTGTAACTGTACACCACACACAGGTGTGGTGTATTATTGTTGATATGCAAAACAAGCCACATTTCTGAGCTTTTAATGCAGGCAAAAAGTGTAATACACAGACTTCAGACGTATTCCCCAAACATGGCTTTGTGAATGAAAGATCTGCGGCAATGAATGTCTCTTAAATATCAATGGCATTAACTCACAATGCACCAATCCCAGGATGTCCCACGTCAGGAAGTGGCCTATAGTGTGACAGTTGGCAGTTAGTGGGGCGTGAGATGAAGATGAGAGAGGCGCCAAATGGGACACTGGGGCTGTGGAAAATGACACTTACTGTGACGCTGTCTGTCACCATGGACGTCGATGCAAACAGTATGGATTATATACTGTTGAGCTGGGGTTTTGACCCCTATTTAGCTTGTGACTGTTGCCAGCTATGTAGCATTGCTATTCAATGTAATATGACCAAATCAAAAATTATATCATTTTTGTATACATTAAAGATAATACCGCTAAAATAATACTAATTCAGTTATAATAAAAAATACCATATATATTTCCATAATTATAAACAAAATATAAACACATTATTAAAATAATTAGAATTCATTACAAAATATGATCAACAGTTCAATCATTCAAGACCATCTCAGAATGCTATAAAAAAAGCATTTTACAGTGAAGGTTTTTCCAACCATCACATTGAGAAACACTAAGAGTAAATGTAAAACCCATGCAACTACGGTATGTGCTACTGGTGCTATGTGCTATGTGCAGATGAAGGTGCCAACATTTGCAAGTCTACAACCTAACTTTCTCACCAACCTAAGGGGCATTAACACAGAAGTGGTACGTCACGCTAAGAGATATCACAAATACACAAACATACAACGGATACAAAGGACATGCTCACGTCTCTCCACTTGTCGTCATTCCAGATGGTCCCTAAAAGCCCCAAGAACCGCAGCAGAGGAGAGATTTACCTGAGGCGGCTGGGGCAAATGCATGAGATGTCTTTAACTAACATGGCAATGTCTAAAAGGTTGGTTATTAAGTTATAGTAAAGTCTCGCAGATACGTATGAGATTTGTTTATTTCATTTTTGTATGGGGCCAGGCTTGTAGTAACGAGTAAGCAATAATATGGACTGAAAAATAACATTACAAAGATAGAATTGCAGACTTTGGTTTATATGTACATATATGCATTACCATTATCATAAGAGAACATTGAGGCTGTGAGAGTGAGAAAATAGAACACCAGAGGCATGTTGAAAATATCTTTCAACTATTCTTAAAAGTCAGATAGGTTTGTTTTTCTCTGCTTGCTGTGAATTCTGCTCCAGACTGCTGGGTAGAAAGACAGAGTCCCTGAGCTGGCATGAGGACCCAAGCGTCCAAGATTTGGTTAGTAACACAGCCGACAACCTCAGTGGAAAGTTACACGTAGCTGCCATACACTCTCTGGCTCTCACATTTGTTTTTGGGAAGCAACCATGGCAATAATTGTTTAGGACAAGATGTCATTCTACATTTGTGAGCACACTATAATATCTGTCCATGTGTCCATGAATAAGATGTTTCATTTAGGTTCATAAGAATGAACTCTTACATTCACAAACCTTTGTATATTGGCCTTTGTCTTTGTAAATTAATAACTGTGCTGTGTTATGATTATGATTCATTTTATTAGTTTATTCTATTATACTATTATTACTATTATAACATTATGTTCACAGCTGTATTGATAGAAAAGTACACTTATAGTGGTATGCACTAGTATGAAATGAGCCTAAAGAATCTTATTTGACACCACCCCAAGATCATATAGGTTATGAGTTATAAAGCATGACTTATTGTAGTACATATTTACAACACTTATTACCTTTATTTTCTGTTGCACAAAGGTGCCGTGTGTGTTTCCAAGTATCAACACCAAACCAGAGAGTTCGGGCCAAGGATGTCCAATTCCTCATCAGTCCCTGCCACAGTCTAGCCAACGTGATCAGCCCAGAACTCCCCAAGAGGAGTTGCAAGTAACAGGGTAAACCAGAGAGAACCACAGGACCATTTTGTATGAATTGCTCTCAGTCAAAATCATTGAATATCTAAATGGTTGTGGGTGTTGCATGCTTTAGAAGCAACCAGTATCTTGAGGCTTCTCTGTCGCATACACCCCCAGTCTGCAGAAAATCACCTGACCCTTTGTCCATGGAAGATGTGTGCCATCAAAGGAATGTGGGGGTAAGAGGCTTCATACTCCAGTGTCTATGAAACACTGTAATTGCTTTACATTAAATGCTACTGTATTCCTTTGTGCAGATTATTGACCATGGATGCAAACTGTGGAAAAACTACGTGGAGGACACAGAATACTGCAAGTGACAGCATATGGCTGGGAAGTTTTTACTGCATTTATTTCAGTGCATAATTACGTCATGTTTTTCTTGTATATTAATAAATAAAAACAAAAAACATACATATAATCAGTTCCCTGCATTGCTATTTTGATTATATATTTTATGTCAACATTGTTATTTTCAGATGAACTATCTTAAATTGTCCAGAATTATCAAAAGTATCACCTTTATATCAAGTTTATTATTATTATTATTATTATTATTATTATTATTATTATTATTATTATTA
>JAODVN010051201.1:0-10431 GCA_025434125.1 Chologaster cornuta
AAATAAATGTGAAAATTAGAGTAAAGTCAAAGAATGGGATCAAATGAGTAGGTAAAGTTCTTATCTAAATGTTATCACACCTCACTTAATTGTACTTGTTCATGTCATTACACTTTAAACACAGACCTAACCTAGCCTGAGTGCATGAGGCTGTATTTTTGTATATAATAAAATGTGTAAAAAAATGATGTATCCCGCTCCAATGGAGACCTACATTGTATTTGTAATGAATGAACCAAATACACATAACAAGAGTACATAGAGACAGGGTGAAGAGCTATGACAATAATATCTAAGCGTTGTGACTTAATCTTACCCCCTTTGGCCTCTTGGAGAGAAGTGGTGTGTCGGCCCAAGAGGGGGTGAACCGCGGCCTCGTGGGTGTGGCAATCGCCCTCTAAACCCAGGGTGACTCAGTGGAAGAGGTGGACGGAAGCCATGTCTATAGGATGTGAAGGGATTATTTTAATATTGTAAAAAAATCTGCATTGAAAAATATAATAACATGATTTTGGTTTATAGGGAACCTCATAGGTCACAATATGAGGTGCTTCTTTTTGTCTGATGTCTGAGAACCACTAGCTCATTGTATCAGATGTCGCATAACCCAAGTTACGAGTGAATATCTAATTGTTTAATTGTCATGGTTTATTTGCCAACTGTGACGACCATCAGACTAATAAAACTACCAGCATTGGCAAGCAATGTACACTGTTATGTCCTATGCCGACTGCCCTTACACAACTGTTGTGTGCATTAAGGTTGGGGGAAGGGTTTACCTGTGCATGAGTGGGAATGGTCCTCTGGGGTGCATGGGTGGTGGCAGGCCCATGAGTCCCCCCGGGCCTTCCCGTGAGCCCCTGAGGTCCGGGTATGGCCACATCCTCTCCATTCCCCTCCTGTAAGGGAGCAGAGACAGCATCATGTGATGGAATGGAAAAGATAGTAATTTATAACATAATATAAGAAAAAACCTGTATGGAAACGAAAGCACTAATGCAGAAAAATGCTCGCCAACATTAGCGTTATGGGGTTAAACGCTCTTTTGCAGCACATGTCCTAAATAGCCCATTTCCTGACAATTTAAAAACAATTCGCCTGAGAAATAATAACATAATGAGTAATGTGTCCAACGACCTTTTATGCTTCTCTGACAACACTGCATGTTACTTGAGAGCATGTTCATACGACAACAGAGATTACCTGACAGATCCAAACCCATTCATTGCTCTGTCCCTTCCTCTGCCCCTCCACGTATGGGTGCTCCGAAAGCCTTCATCATCAAGCCACACCCACCACGCGTACCTCCCCTGCTCGTTCACCTATCTCAGCCACGCCCCCTGAAGAGTTCAAGTGAAATCCTTCCTTTGGTGATCTGAACATGGTTCAACCCATTGATGCACACACACGCACATACAGTACATCTAAATATGTGCCTCAACTCTTCCCGTGTTTGTTGAAGGTGGAAGGAAGAATATGATTGACCTGAATTTGTTTTCTGGTTTCTCTGCAGATACATCCTTGGAAACCTCTGTAGTGTTTGTAACATGTTTGTCTGTACCTTGGTCCATAACTATAATATCAGATAAATACAGTATTTTGGACTTATTTGTTGTTATGTTTACATAAATGGTGTTGCTATGCCATTTATTAGGCTGTAAACCTGAACCGTACAACTTATTTCTTCCTAAATGTCAACTCTGCCACCTCTTTGCTACAGTGAAAAGCACAAACTAATTTAAAAGCCCAAAATAAAAAATGTGTTACAAAGACGAGAGAGAGAGAAAGAGAGAGAGAGAGAGTGAGAGAGAGAGAGAGACAGAGATAGTGTTTTGAGGTTTTACACACCTTTATTTTCTACATTAACCACTTACAAGGAAGGTATTGAGTAACACAATGTAAGTTACCACAGGTTGTTAAAAAATTTTTTATCACACATACAATCAAAAACATAAGATATCACAGTGGTTCTTTTCTAAACAAAGTGGTCCCCAAAGACCAGTTCTCCCCCATAATCACAGCACTGACCAAATATTCACAAAAGTGGCCATATCTCCCATTGAACTATAGTATGTCAAATCTAATTTTACGATAGCTTTTACAATCTGAGTGAATAAAAACAAAACCTCAACATTTAGATTAAGATCAAGTTCGGATCAGATGACGAGTCTTGTGTTACTGGCGAAAAGGTAGATTATGTATATCATTTGCTTAAAAGTTTATTGGCTATGCCCTTAAGATTTACACAATGATTTAGACTTGCCAAGGAGCAACCAACACTTCTAAGATTAACCAAGTAGCTATATGAAACTGGGTCAGTCACGTTTCTGTATTTTCATAACTACCTGTAACAGGCAACGAAATAACTCAAAAGATAGTTCCATCGTTCTAAAATAGTGAAAATATATGGTTTCATATTGCTTTAATGTCAAAAGGCCGTTAATGTCAGCTGTTCCACATGGGATACTTGTGTGTAAGCCTAAATTTGTGCATATGGAACGAAAACTAGATATGGTATATTTAATAGGCCACCTCACATACATACAAGAATAGCTCGCTAAATAGGCTTAATTTTCAAGGGGCGTTCCTTTGGTGGACTGCTCTCCTTATCTCAAATGTGCAGAAGACACCTACTTACTTCTAACGGCGCTAAAAGGTGAGGTAAATCCAGAAAGGTGCCTTCTTTGCTATAACAACAAATACATATTCATACAAAAATAAAATTGAGGTGCGATCTCGTTTACAGGCCGAAATCTGTTGAAATGTCGGCCTCAGCGGACGTAATGCTTGATTCGGATTTCGATTGTGAACGCGTCGCAGTGTGAAGCCGCGCCTATATGGACCCCACGCAGCCTGTCATTGGTTGCTTGTTGCTCTTTTGGTACGCATGCGTCAGGGTTTTTGACATTCTTATTTGTAGAAGAGAAATTATCAGGCTTCCATTTAATTACTTCTAGACTGCTGCTTACCAATTGCAACACTTTGCTAAATAAAACATTAATAGAGAATACATGTCAACATATTTTATTTCGAAAAGATTTAATTAAAGAAAGTTTTTGAAAAACACTCTCTTGCATATTGACAGATAATGAGCAACATAAGACATGTCTCGCAATGTTGCAGATTATCATTATATATCTAAAAAACACAACATAACTGAATAATCGGAACATACTAAAGCCAATTTTCTTCTGTCGGCTCTATGTTTAAATGCAAAATGACAAAGAATTTATACAAATATTTCTCAAGTGCCCACTGAAGAATATTTACATCAAAAAAGGGGCAAAAGAAAAAGCACAAACAGTAAATACATTAAATTATGATAAACTGACGCATTCTTCTTTTTGGGATGTCAAGCAGAGCGCCGGAGATTGGGTTAGTAAAAGTTCCTCTTTACGCATGGTTCAGAATGTCCGCAAGTTTGTTGATATACTCAATTGTGTATTTGAGGGTTTGTATTTTGGTCAGGGGCTGTCCTTTTTTGCTATAATCCGGTGGAAGGTATTCGCGGAGCTGGTGCAATGCTTCAGCAAGACTTCTCATCCGCATCTTCTCCCTCTCGCTCGCCTTCATGCGTCTTTTTGTTGACATCTTTGGCTTGGTCTGTCTTTGCGAAGTGCACTGGATACTGCGTCCCGCAAATTCATGAACGAAATTCTGGATATCCCGATGCCCACTGGAACTCGACGGTATCTCAGGTGAAGAACACATCGAGTCGAAGGAAGACTCTGGTGAGTTAGACTGTAGGGAATCACCGTCATCTCCAAAAGCACCCTCTTGACTTTGGATGGCCCATGCGGAGAGTATGTTGGTTATCTCCATGTCACACTCCATGTCAGAAGAAGTGTAGCTCGAGGTTCGAGCAGCTGTACAGGGTATAATGGCAAATTCTGAGGAACTGATCTGCCAGTCGTTTTATATGAAAGCAAATCTCCGGGGGTTTATGAGTTCACAGCTTAGGCGAAAGGTTCAAAGAAAAGTTAAGTGCCAAAATGCGACCTTCCCCAAGGACGTCGTTCGTTGTCACTTGGGTGTGAATAAGGCCAAATAGACGGATAATGTGTAGTAGAAAGAAAAATAATTAGATTCACTTTTGTGCGAAGCGATCCTTTAAGTCGACATGACAACAATTATCGGTTTGATGTGATTTGTGTAATGGAGGAATAAAAGGATTGTTTTACACCCGAGATTTTCACAAGTCTTTGTTAAATCAGCCGTGCGTGTGTCCTTGGTCTGGAACACAAATAAGCAATGGCTACTTTGTCTGGCCGAGTATTTGTTTTATTATATAACGGTCTATAGGGCTACAAAGAAAATATCTGCCAAAACAGACAACCCTCCAAAATGACCAGACGTAGAGCATAAACATGCTGTGGAAGCTATGCAATAGATGTCATTACGCAAGTCATAGGATGCAGCTGTCAGAGTTCCTGCTAGACGACACACTAACCTGTCAAGCCTTTCATGTCTGAAGAGGTGCGCATCGCGTCACTAATGGTCAAGAGGACCAACACTGGTCAGTTGTAAAGGCGGTTAATTTGGGTCGAAAGAAAACAAGCCTTGCCTAACCATTCCGCACATCTGTAATTCCTTGTCCTCATTACAGACACTAAGCCATTGTAAAAGTACCATATTTCTGAGCAGTATAAAACGCACCTGGTGCACAGGTGCTGACTTCATAAACCAGACATAGATGTAAAGTAACAAAACCAAGAGTACAGTAGCCCACCTTATACTTTATTTTTGCATACAGAATGGATAAAATGTACTAACAAAAAGTATATTGTATATTAAATAACTCATTGGAAATCATGATATGCTTTAAGAGAACTTTAGGGATATCCAGGGACAAGCAGTCAAGGGATGCCCGGTACGCTGAGGCAGGATACAAACTATTATGTATAATGCGGACACAGAAACATAGTATAACACAATACCTGGTAAAACATTTCTCAGTCATAATGGCTTTTGTTTTTTAAGACAAAGATGAAAACATTATTAAAACATGTACAACATTAGAAGATTAATATACACAAAAATGGCCACTACTGCGGTGAGGTTATATAAGAACAAATTATTTTGAAATAACACCATTATTATTTGAGGAATTTTAATCTTAGCCTTTCAGCTAAAGGAAGTGGGCTTCCACCACAAATCACAGATTCATCTGAAACAGTAGCAGGTGAAGCTGGAATCACGATACACCGATCACTGTCTATACTGGCCAGCAAAGGATAGTCTGTGGATGAAGGGCTGCCGTCTAACTGAATATCCACATGACTACTCAGAACAGATGTTGGCCCTAATACCTTACTAGTGGCCGTGTTTAGGGTTGCAGTGGTTGAAGTGGGTTTAAATCTAAAGTCTTTGTTGGAATTACACGCGAGCTTGTACTGGGGCTTGATTTGACCCTTCCTTTGATATCTGAGCGGCCTGTTCTCCGCATCACTTTTGTCACTTGATGAACACACGGAGGCGCACACACTCCTTCTGGTGGTCGGAAACACCTTCTCCTTGTTAGTCGGACATGGATCAGAGTGGCATCTCGCTTGCAGCACAGGTGACAAAATGGCTGCCTTGACAAATGTGTATTTAGGCTTTTGTTTACCATTGCCACCGCGGTTCGCCTTGCTTTGAGCTTGGGATAAGGGCACTGAATGTGACCTGTAATGGGCTTGGTCTATTGCTCCGATTGTGCCTTCACCAGTACGAGGTCCTACATCAGCGACCACATGCTGCTTCTCTAATGGTTTGACGTCACTGCAGTCTACATGGAGAATATGTCCGCTGGGCTTGTGCTGAGAAGATGTGGTCTCCAGGGAGGGGGCCTGGCGGTGTGGTTTTGCTATGAGCTCTTCATTGTTGGCCGCCACCACTGCCTGGTCTAAACAGCTGACCGTGTTTCTCATGAGAACCCTGTCCCAGAGAGAACGCTCTGTGCAGCCCAAGTCTGAGACAGGTTCGGACGTCGCTACTGGGACATCTGTCGGGGACTTCCGCTCGGGCTCGGGGGTCCGACAGGACGTTCCCTGTGGCGTCAGAGAGGAGGTGAAGGATGAGGTTTCCCAGTCGATATCGCTCATGTGCAACGCGTCGATGGCGGCTGAGACGGAGGGCGAGAGGGCGCTCTGTGACTTGACAAGTCTCCGGCAGGACGCCAAGTTCAAGGGAGAGACTGATCCTCTGGCCTGAGCTGCAGGGACATCTCTCAGACTGTAGTGGTCTTCACTAGAGGTCACAGGTGTTTGTTTGGGCAGGGGCGAAACAAGATTCACTATTCCTGGTTCAGCTGCAACATAGGGGGAAATCGACGGCAGCGCCCAAGTGTCTCTGTGTGCGTCGGCGTTGTCTGACGCGGCACCCTGAAGGGTCATCTGGGCCAGCAGGTCTGAGACACCATCGCAGAGGTCAGAGGGCTTTTCTTTTTTACCCGTTGCTTTCTTTTCTGGAAGAGAAATGACTTGAATGAATGCTTAATGTGTTGGTCTAAGCAAAACACGCTTACACAGATGAATGTTACAGCTACTATGGGCATCGTCCAATCATCTATTATTATCTTTATTATCTCTCAGCCATGTTGAAAAGAAAATGTATTTGACGATCAAAATGAGCTCTACAGCATTGAGAGCCAGGTCTGTTGAAAGCACAGCCAGGCCTGAGACTGATGCATCAGACTTGGGTGTGAACTAACAGAGCTGCAAAAACTCTGCATTTTTAGGTGTCAGGACGGCTGTAAGTGACAGCCTTGAAAAACATCCTGAAGTTGTACTTTGATCAGTACCCTTGTTGGGACTAACATAGGAAGTCTCTGAGTTGATCAAACCTGGGTGTGTGTGGGGGGCTACAATTACAAAAAAGGACATTTCACATTTGTATTGGCTTTTTAGGAACATGCATCATCTTCACAAATGGCCTCTTCATTTACAACATTTTCACACACACACACACACAGTATATTGAAGATACATTTCCTGAAAGACACCTAGCACAGGAGTAATACTTGATTATGATAATTTAGTAAATATGGTCTAATCTTACTCTTGTTTTCCTTAGCAAGAGCTTTGTCTCTCAGGTACAGCTCCACTAACTCTGGATAGGCCAGTCGGAAGAGTGCCTCTTCCTCAATGGTTCTGACCTCATCCTGGTTCTCTGCTGCATTATCCTCAGGGAACACATAATGCTCTGCATAAGAGAAAACAAGAGATACACATCAATTATTTAAATATAAGTGTTGCTATTTATTTTAGGATCAATTATAAGGCAGCATAACATCACGTAAATAAAACATATATATTTTTAAAGAACACAAGCATGGTATCTGAAATGTGGATCAAGACGCTCTCAGGCCAGCCAGTCCAGGTTGTTAGTGAGGCACACTTTAACATGACAGTTTTCCCAGCCACAGGAGGAAGCTGGCTTAGCACCTAGTAGCTGCTGTGACTGATCTGTCACCTCCGTACCCCAGCTCACAGCCGGCCACTAACAGACGACGTGGTGACGATCCCTTTAGATGTTCAGATACATATTTATATCTCTACGACAGATCTTTTAACTTGCAATCTGAGAGCATGTAACAAGAGGATAGATAAATCACTGGGTTTCAAAATAGGGGTCACGATATGTGTGGGACCATGAGATTTAAAGATGTAAATAAGCTTTTTTTTAATTAAAAATAGTATATTCCCAATTTTTTTTTATTATATATCATCTTCACCCGTGTTTGCAAAAACATGCGTCTCCTAAAAGTCACTCCTTTTTCAGGGGCCACTGATTAAATAAATGTCAAAATCAGATGCTCCTAATCTGAAACGTGTCAAACAATCAAATTTACCTGGTGTGCTCCAGATTACTTCAAAACAGGCGACTGCATTCCTCACTCTTGGTTTAAATATTCTGTCATCAACGAAAATGTTCCACAACAAAGACTGACTTTAACTCACAATATGCCAGGATCCATTTAGAAATAAAAGGTACACTCATTCATTGCTGCACTACCGGAGAGGGTTAATTTGCGATGGCGTCTGTCTTCCATATTTGTGATTCATCATTTCGGCGTAAGTCATCAAGACTAGAACCTTTTCGCTGGTGTAGTGCTTAGGCCACTCCATTTTGTTGTAGGCAAAATCCTAGAAAACAACACGTTTCATAAAAACTATACCACTCCATCTTTTGACCAAATAGATAATGGCTAATCAAATTTGAGCAAACAAACCTGCATTAATACCATATTTGGCTTTCTCCACCTGAATGATTCACGTTTATCCTTGGAGATCAGAAATTCATTGATGATCTGCAACGTGGCATTTAAAAAAAAAGAATCTGGAAATCCCATCTTTAAAGCTGCTGTTAAAATGGATTACTGAAAAAAATACAAAAATACCACTGTACCTCTGTAAAAGGGAATTGTTTACTTGCCAGTGTTTTCCTAAAAAAAAAAAAAGAAGGAAGTTAACTTAAACAAAAAATAACTAACGGCAGCAAAACTGTGTCAAATATAAAACATTCTTAAAACATGTCTGTAAAGAGGACCGTGTACAAATCAATACATGCTTTTCTATCAGCTTGCGTCTGCATTTCTTTATTAGATGTGAGACTTCACTTAGAAGCAGCTGCTTGCCTCTTGACGGTAGCCTCGAGCGAGGAAGCCTGACGTGTCCGTTCATAGCGGTGCCATTCACACGGACACTGGTAGTCAAAATCCTGAGGTTCACAGAAATGTCTGCTGTCACACAGCATACAGCCGCAATTCTCATGGGCCTTGGCGGAACCTACGAATGGGAGGAAATCAGCAACAATAAGTAAACCAGAAATACATGGCCAGTATATACTAACATGGAAAAGGAAATGTAGTTAAAGAATGAATGATGGAAACAAAAGTTTCCAATCCCTGGGTATACTGCGGGAGCATTTGTACTGCTAATGCTTGGCGGTGTGCAGAAAACATACCAATATCAAACTGCTAATACAATGTGTGAGTTATACTGCATGTGTATATTATATCTATATTCAATAATTGTTCATTACAAGCAAGTCAATTATTTCTTACATAAAAACTATTATGAGATGCCCACTTCTTAGCCATCTTGGAAGATTTTAAACTCTTGCCTGTGGACCAAAACCATTTAACAGTGGTTTTCCTTGCCCAGTGGGATATATAAATAAGGCATCGATGTACTATAGCTGTTTGAGACTAATCTGATTATGGATTACACATTTTAATGATCTTACATTCATCATTCATTTATTGAAAAGCAGTCCTAGTTAGTACATAGTACATTAATCATGTAATAGAGTAGTCAACTTGACATATTGTTTTCAGGGTGCCATGATGGCAGAAAACAAAAACATACAAAGTGGCATTCTTTTGGTGAATCGTTCACATTTATTAATTCATTATTTACCTAAATGTGTGAAATGACAGCGATGTCTCCTAGTTGATATAACCCAGCCCTGCCACACCCTCTCTCCCTATGATTGATCACGTCTTATCAGGACACAAGAGAGGTCAGAGATCAAACCAGGGCACCACTCACCAGGATGTCGACAAACATGGCAGTGTGGAACCTTCTTTGTCACCCCCCCAGGGACATCAGTATTGTTCTCCTTCCACTGATGGAACCTGGATGATTTCAAAAGGTAACATTTAGCCTGAAGATATCAATAAAGATTGATTCATATTTTAAGTATTAGGTTTTAAAAAAGAAAAAAAGTTACATAGTTATGATTCCTACTTTTGTAGAAGTGTTTGTCCCTTCAATGTGTGGATTAGCTTCAAAGCTTGCTCTTTACCAACTCCTGGTACACCCTTTTGGAGATATGGAAAAACACCAATAATGCAATAAACTACAAACTAAAACTGCACACTTAAATAGTACAAAAGAGAATACAATAAAAAATAGCACATCACAATGCTAATGAAAAGCTGGTATAAAAAGAGTTGTCTTTAAAAAGTGTGCACAGTATCCATATCTCTTAAGACTAGACAGAGAGCGCTACACAGCCTGGGTGCCACTGTGTTTAAAGCACCATTACCTCTTGTGTTGAAACTAATTATTGGGACAGTTAAAAGGCCTTGGCCTGAAGACAAGAGACCGACCAGGGGTGTGTGCATGTAGTAAGGATGTATGGGTCTGGAAGGGGGGCTTGACCACACAAGGCTCTGCATGTGATAACTAAGACTTTAAAATGGACTCTGAATCAAATAGGAAGCCAGTGTGATGCCCCAAGCACAGGAGTGATATGTGATCTCTTGCTGGTCCTAGTCAGAAGCCTTGCAGCTGCGTTCTGTACGACTTGCAGTCAATCTAGGGATGACTTATTCAAACAGGTATATAATGCATTAGAATAACCCAAGTGTGAATAAATGAAAGCAGGAACAAGCATCTCCATCTCCTTTTTTGATACAACATGTCTAGTGCAATGTTCCTTAAA